>VDFB02065113.1:0-17962 GCA_007258455.2 Sequoia sempervirens | reverse complement strand
AAAATAGATAGTGAAAATCTGGCAAACATACTCTATATGTACCTCTCTATCTATTAGTTCCTGTTTTGCACTTTGGCTTTTTCAACTTCCTTTTTCTGCATCTTTTCTTTTTCGCATCTTAGGGTTATTATTGCATCATCCTGCCGTCATTTGCCTAGAGTGATAAAACGTCTTACCATGGCTTGATCATTGTACATATTCCTTTCCGTAAGTTGTGTCAATAAACGGGGAAAAAACTCAATTGGGGGCACTTAACTTTCATAGCATACTAAAACAACTAAACAATGTCATAGGATCTGATCATATGAACAAACAACAAACTCACACAAAACCTTATCCAATCATTGAAGACTTATCATGAACAATTTTCAGCCGATACCATATCATTGTCTATTGGATGATCCTAAAATCTGAATAATGTATGAAATAACAGTATTACACTTTGAACAAAGGTTGTTTGATTTTTGATATCATTACTCTGGAGCGCACTCGATGATGTACTGAACTAGAGTGGCAAGGAATGAGAATGATTTTTCTTTTTCTGCTATCTTGAGGTTAACGGTCAATTTGATGCAAATATGTCACAGGACATGATGATCAAAGCAATATCATCGATGACGGTTCCACATTTGAATCAGAAGGGTGGTTAATCTTTGTTTGTTTATGCAAGAAATGCTCAGGTCATCTCGGTTCAATTATACCTTGATGCTTGTGTTCACTTGCTACATCAAAAATCATGAAAGTTGTACTTTGGTCATCATTGGCGCTAATTTCTCCTATGATGCTTGTACATACTTCCAACATTTTAAATGCTCTACGATGATTCAAGATGGCTTATAGCAGGCTCAACAAATTGGTTTGTTTCATTTAGTTGCATATTTGTTAGATCATTGTCTATATCTGGATATTGGATTCACATCAGTGTTTTGAAAGGCTGAATGAAAATATTAATGGTTATCATGTAGTTTTGAACTCTTTGTGGAGGACATTTGGACATCTCATTCATCATCATTTCATCATTATCATTTATCATTTCTTTCATTCATTTTATCATTATCCTTCTCATTTCTCATTCATTATCATTTTATCATTATCATTCTCATTATCATTCATTATCATTTTATCGTTATCATTCTCATTCTCATTTATCATTCATTATCATCATCTTTATCATTATCATTATCATTTATCATCTATCATTATTGTTACCATTATTATTCTCATGTCTCATTCATTCATTTTTATCATTTATCATTTATCATTATCATTATCATTTCTCATAATTATTTCTATGATTAGACCCTTATCTCATATCATTTCATTACCATTATTTTCATAACATTATCATTTCTTATTCATTTATCATTTCATATCAATGATCATTACTTTTTCTTTCATATCTTTATCGTTTATCATCCCATTATCATTTTATCATTTATCATTCGCTATTATTTATCATCCTCATCTCATATCATTTCATTACCATTGCACTCATTCATCATTTCATTTATCATCGCATTGCCATTTTCCTTACATAAACATTACCATCATTTATCTTTTCATCATTATCATTATCAGTATCACATTCATTATCTATCATTTTCATATCATACTATTCATCTCTACATTTGCAACAAAAATTCAAAAATCAACAAATTCATATATACATCATCGTAAATCATTGCATCTACATCATCCATTCACATCATATCATTAAATCATCCTGCATCATAAGATTAGTCCGCAAAATAATAATAAAAACATATCAAAATCCATCTCCTATCATACATGCATAAAAGTAACATCCATATCACATCACAAATGCACAAACATATCATCATCAAAAACATCGCCGCCGTATATCATCGCTCATCAAAATAATACAAATGTCCAATGTCCAAATGAAGCTAAAAAGTTCATAACATAATACATGAGATATGATCAAAACTCAATACATGCCCTGCATATGTGAAAAATATATCAGTCCCAAACACTAGCTGGTAGATGCCCCTGAAGGAGGTGGTCCGGAAGGAGGTGGCCTGCCACTGGTCCCTGCATCAAGATCCCGTCGAGGCCCTGTAACCTCTCTACCATGTTTTGATGTCCGTGATCGGGTCCTCGTCCTACTATGTGAGCGGGGATAAGGCTCTCGCCGCTCAGGAGGGCATAGCTCCTCATATCGAACTTTGTAGTACTCGACCTCTCTGGCTGCCTCAAATCCCTTTGCAATGGCCTCTCGTAATGAGGGTATCACTTTCACGTACTCATGAGAGTCTTCAGGCTACACCTCTCCACTTAGTGCTCACCGTCATGGTGACCTTCAAGCACAACTGTGTTACCTGAATCGGGTAGGCATCCAGCCTTCAACTCGTGTTTCAAAGTTGAGCTCAGATGAGTTGCCTTCCTCGTTCGCGGCAGCAGTTTCATAATTAGACTATCATATTCTAAGCCTCGAAGCATTGCTTTGTAACTGCGTTCTTGCCCCTCAAAAGTCTTTAACTTGACTCTGCACGTAGTTATATGTTTTCACAGAAGAGGATGATACCATCATCGGTTCGAGGTTCTGCCATCGACTGCTTGTTTAAGAATTGTGTTTAAGATTCATCTAACCTTCATGCTTTCCTCTCACTCCATCATCTCATTATCTCAGTTATCTGCTTATCCTCTCACTCGCTTTCTTCCTCACCCTCCTCTCCCTCCTCCTCATCTCCCTCCTCCTCCTCTCCTTCGCCCATCGCCTGCTGTCCATCGGCCACATCCTCCAGTCTCCCTGCCAACAAAGCATATCAATCTATCTAGCCAACAAAGCATATCAATGTCTCATCTCAAGTGCTACATCAATCTATCTGAATGTCAAATCCATCTACTCTATCATCATTTACTATTTGTTTTTTCTTTTCAAGAAAGCAAATTTATCAACACACAAATCATTTCCTATTTGTACTTCAATCATGAATGCAAATTTGTATCCTCATTTTACTATTTGGTTTCTTTCACAGAAAGCAAATTTATCACACATCTACTCTTTGTTTTTCAATCGCGAGAAGCAAAGTTATCAAACTCAAAACAATCAATCAATCATTTTACTCTTCGTTTTTCGTCACAAAGTTATCAGCTATCTACTCTTTGTTTTCTATTGTGGAAGAAAAGTTATTAGTTCTCTATTAGTTTTTCTATCATATCAGCATGTTGGTACTACAATTCATCTATCTATTGACTAAGGAAGCAATTTACATCATCATTTTTCATCACACAAGTGTTCTGTGGAAAATTTCCTAAATGCGCAATTATGTGCCCTAGATGCGCTTCAAGATCAACCTAGCCGATTCTAACCTAGATGCGCTAATCTATCTATCGAATGCGCTAAAAGATTCATTTTTTTACCTACTCCTAGATGTGCTACAAAATTTCTTATATGCGCTAAGGAATTTTTTGAATGCGCTAAAAGTTTTCTCAGATGCGCTATAACGTGCGAAAAAACTCGAAACCGATCCAAAACATTTTCCAAATCGATCCAAAATGTGAAATTTGAAATCATAAACAATTGGAATTACTCACCAGTGGTCCATATGTAGCTGGTCTCTGGTATCAGTGTGCTCGCTCGAATCTATGCCTATGCAATGGGATCTCCATCTTGCCAAGTCACTATCAGAGCTCAATTTTTACTGTAGCAGCAGGGTGAAATTGACACTTCATTTTACCCCTTTTACCTTATAAGGGTCTTTTAGGGTGGGAGTTAATGACATTTTTTATTCTTTTCATATTATTTTTCACCGAGCCATCACAAACATCATCTATCGGGAGCTAAATCATTGTTTCCCTATCATTCTCAACATCATCTTCCATGATTTATCTCCCGATGGGGCATCATCAACATCAAAAATTGGAAACATATCAGCGGAAACATATCAGGGGAAAAAAAAAAAAAAAAATTATTTTCTTTGAAGCAATGCTTCACTGGGAATTTCTCAAAAGAGGGGCAAATGTATACACATAAATGGTCATGTCTATATCCCGACAATTAATTAAATATTTATTTAATTAATTTATCTAAAAGTCCTCTACATATGATTAAATTTCATTAATTTAATTATATTGTTCATTCATCTTATTCTTCTTTCATAATTAAATAAATTTATTTTATCTAATTATTTTCATACGCCCACTTAATTAATTAAATAAATGCATTTTATTTATTTAAATTAATTATCATTATTGAAATTTAAATTAAATTCTTTTGATTTAATTAAGTTGTTTATCTTTTTTCTTCTTATTTTATTTTCTTTCTTCTAATTAATTAAATATTTCATTTAATTAATTACAGTTAGATTTAATTAAAATAAACTTTATTTAATTAAAGGATTTTATGCTTTTCTCTAAAATCACAACTAGATATTTTATTATCTTCTGTTTTCTTTTCATATCATAATTAAATATTTTATTTAATTATGAGATCTTCTGTTTTTTTTCAAAAATCCTGATTAAAGCTTTCTTCTTATCACAAACTTTCTTCTGCTTTAAAAGCTTAATTAAATATTTCATTTAATTAAGAAAAAGTTGAATATCCTCCACAAATAAATAATTGATTTTTTTAATCCATTATTTATCAGCTTTAAAATCTTTCTTTTATTCTTTAAAAAAAAAAAAGATGATTTCTTATCTTCTTATCTTCTTCTCTTTCATAAAAATAGAAAAATCTTGTTTTCAAGTTTTCTTCTATTTTCTCTTCAGTTTCATCCTTCTTCAGCCATTCGATTTGCTAGGAATTATCACAACCGTTAATCAAGACAGCTAATCAGAATCATTCAAAAAACTCTATAAATACCTGTGTGAATCCAAGCATTGGTAATAGGTAATTAATTAGAATTCATGCATTTAACTCATCTAGTATTATAGCATCATGTTTACTTCAAGAATATTTAGTTCAATTCCATATCATAGCGTAATCTTGCATCATGCATCATATTTAAATCTCGTTCTTTAGGAAGACATTTTGTTGAGCCTAGCCTACAATCTGAGAGCAAAAGCTGGAATCGACAAAAACACTGAAGATAGAGGACAATAGGATGACAATCGAAACAAAATATTGAGTTTGCATTTACTTACTTTTCATGTTCTATTTTGATATAATGTTTTATTGGTGTGCTTGAATAGTATCTATTTTTAATTCATTACGCATATTATTTTTCGATCACACAATTGAAAGTAGCACTTTCCAAACACTCCAAAACTTGAAAAATATTGAAACAAGCCTAATATACCCTGCTCATGCTCAATCTAACATAAAATAACACTTCCCAACTCAGAAACTCCATTTTAGTCACCAAAAGCTCAATTTTGTTAAGGAAAACTCAACATTTCCTCATTTGGTTTGACACCCAATCCAACATCATCCTCCATTCAAATCTATCATGGCCTTTTATAATGTTTCCATCTTAAAATAAACCACTTCAACTTTGAAAACTAACATTTGAAAGAGGTGACCATTGGTCTCCCTCTTTAATAGACTTTTACAACCCTTCACTATTAGTTAATTTGACTTGACTTAGTACTTTTTGTACAAGTAAAATTATTCATCATGCCAAAGAAATGAACTGTTAAAAGGAAAAAACTAACATATGATCAGCTCCAAGCCTTCAGAGATAAATAGAAAAAATGGATGAGGGAATATAGTGAAAAGAAGAAGTAGGGAATGATTGACAGAAACAAGCTAGTTGAAGAGGAACCTCAACCATTAAAAAGAGAAAATAAATTGGTAGCACAAAGGGTACAAATGCGAAAGAGTCATGCTAGGGGTGATGTAGATACCATATTTGGAGACACACCCTCTACCGCAAGTGAATACGAAGGGACACCATTAAGCACAAGCAAATGTGGAGGGACACCATCTACCACAAGTGAGTATGGTTGGACAACATCCACCACATCTGAACTTGAGAGTACATCATCACTCGAATTTGACAAAAGATGCCAATATCCCTCACGCGGCACCTCATAAGGTATGTATTCTATTCCACCTCAATGTCTGAAAGGTGTACCTAGCCCAATTCAATTAAATATATAGCGGATAATGTTGATATGTATGTACCAATATAACAATCACCTAGAATTTTGTGTAGAAAAGCCAAAGTTTTGATTAATATTGATGAGGATATTTTGTAGCACATGGAAGGTAAGATTCTAGAATGCACTTGTAGAAGATATGCTAATAATATTTAGAAAATGTTCTTTGAAAGGCTAAATGAGACTGCAAGATGTCAACTATTTGTTCAATGGATGCGGGGTTTAAAGTACAAAAACATCATGATTACTCTTGGGTTGAGAACATCGAATGCATCAAGTGAAAAAACTATTGTAAAGAATCTAATGGATGCTTATGAGAGTGTGGGTAAGACCTCACGCTCAAAGGATAGTAATGTCAACCAACGTGTTATTACATCAACTTTGGTAAGCTATCAAACGAAGAGATATCGTCTCATTAAAAAGACAAGTGAACAAATGGGAATTAGTAGAAAAACTTTATCAAAATTCGTTCAAAGGAAATGAAGAATTGAGGGCACCAATTCAAATGAATTATGAGAATTCTTGAGAAGATTGCCACATAAAGATAAAAAAGTTGTTGAAGCATTGAGAACACTAATTGAAGATTATTGGAAGAATAATACAAGGCCATCTTCGAATCAAAGGGATGTCATAAGAAGGAGAATCAGTAGTCAGAACTATGAGCCACATCCAAAGCATTTTTTGGATATGACTTAGACCTAATTTTTTCATTAATTTCAAAATGCTTATCCTCAAATTAGTATTTCTCAAAGATTTTTTGAAATTCTTAAACCTTTTTATGTCAAGATAAATCACACATTCACTACTTGTTGTTGTAGACTACATATTGAATTCGCTAACCATTATGATGTTTATCATTCTATATGTTTAGATTTACATACTAACGATGTTTTGCAGGATTGTGGCATAGAAGCCCCACCAAAATCTTCAAGAGAGTTCTTATCAAAAAATTTATGTCAAATAGAGGATGGCCAAATATTCTATAGGACAACATGCTTGGATGGTTCAGAGCATTGTGGTGGTTTGTAACGAATGCTAGTATGTTAACATATGGAAAGCACAGATGAGGTGGGACATAAACTAGTAGATTTTGGGAAGTATAAAATAGTGGCATATGCTACTAAAGATGGGTATCAAGAAAAAAGGTGTGATTTGGTTATTGAGAAGATTCTAGTGTATTAGTTTATGTCCATGTTTCGTGAGAATCTAGTGTATGAGTATGCAAGGCATATCCATAGAGCTCGACATGGACACAATAATTCAAGCCATGCAAGAAAACCTTTCCCCAGCTTGGAAACATAGTATCAGTGGTTAAATTTGTAGAGAACTACATTCTACAACCACAGTGTGAGGTGTAGTCACAGTATTACAACTCCACACAGGTTTTGATATTTGTGCACACAACATTCATTCATGCAAACCGATAGTTGTGAGACCAAAGGAAGGTATTGAGGGGAGCATCAATTTTATATTAGTATGATCAACATTCTCCAGAGTTCATGCAAGGTTGTTTGGGATGTTCTATAGTGATTTGGCTTTGAGGCATAAATATACGTCGTGAATATAATATGGTCAGATAGCTATGCAACGAATTTCAAGAACATGCACATGTTCTGCTGGTTGTGTAGGATGCATCTCACTACAGGCGTTCAACATATGTGGAAATTTTGTGAGGTCGAGCATGGAAAGGGGGAGCATGATGGTGTAGGCACATGCGTGAAAAGAGCATTAGCATGAGAAGAGTGAAAGTATAAAAGATAGTGCAAAGTTGACAGATGCAAAGTTCAATCATTGAGTGGCGTGTAATGTCATGGGTTCAGGTAATGAATGTTATTATTTATTCAGAGATTTTTTTGGTTGATTGACGATACCACACAAACCATATGATGATTATTGTGGCCGACTAATAGATTTATGAGTTTCACACTCTTTCCTTAGTTCAAATGAATCATTGAGTATCGATACGTAAAGATGGCATGCTTTTGTTCTTCATGTGGCCACCGCAATCCTAGAATGATTGTAGTCAGGAGTGGCTGATAAATATCGAAAAGTTATTCATTCACTTCAATACATATATCGCTTCCTCTGATGGGAATTGGAATCAATATATTTGGAATCATAAGTTGACCTTTGACCACATATCGCACTCCACTAACCTAAATAATATATCACTTGCTTAGCTTTTTGAAATTCATATTATTATCTTTTACTTTGAACTCTGTATTCAAGGGTAATGTTGACTAATTTCTCATGATTTTTCACATATCAATATAGGTAATGTTTATGTAGTTATTGCGTATGTGAAGAAATGGAAGAGGGAACAAACTATTACTTGTGTTGTTGTGTTGAGGCCAAAAAGAATTTGGAAGCCCTAGTTATAGATGGAGAAAACATCGAGTACCCTACAGACTCAGTTGTTGTTACTGGAACATGGCTTAGAAGGCACCCACATAAGAGTGCTAAACATTGGCTGTTTGAGGACTTTACTACCACATCAGAAGTACTCATTACTCAAACCTTGTTGTGGCATCCAATGTTAGTTTGAGAAAATATGGGGCTAGACCTTTAAACAAGACCTTGTGGAAGGTTCGTGAGTCCAACCATGAGGTAATACTTGACACAATAAAGAGTAGAGCAAATCCATATGGTTCATTGGATTAATATGTAAGTATATAATGCATAATGGTTCTTATTAATTTATACTTCTATCCACGTTAATTTGTTTGATGCCAATGCTATCATGTCTTATTTTATTTTGCATATCTATAAGTAACCCGATAAACATTGATTGGTGTCCCCTTGCAAAAAATGTAGATTTATGAGCCATCCAAGAGAATCTCAAGCATAAAAGCAATGCAACATCCCTATTTTGATGATCTTGACAAATCTCAATTATGATTTTCAACCATTGCAAAAGTGTGTGTGAAGCTTGGTGAGGGAATTTTAAGTTACTCATTTGAAGTTAACCTTATCATGAGCAAGGTCTATGATGTAGACATTATAGAAGCATCTCAAATTTCAAGATATTCTAGATTCATGAGAGGTGTTGTGTGCAATAGGTATCTTGGAACTCGTAGTGAAGATGTATGACTAGGAGTGACTAAGTTGATAGACTGCCATTCTTATCTATAATTTCCTTCCATCTATTTTCATTTCATTTCCATTTTGGATGGGTTGTTTCTTTTTATTCTTTTACTTTGTGTACATCTGTAACTAAACTAGTAAAAATTGATTGGTCTCTCCTTGCAGAAAATGTTGATTTTTGAGCCATCGAAGAGAATCTCAGCCAAAAAAGCAAAGCAACATCCTTATTTTGATGATCTTGAAAAATATCAATTCTAATTTGAAGCCATTATAAAAGAGTGTGTGAAGCTTTGCAAGGGAATCTCAAGTTACTCATTTGAAGTTAACCTCTAAATGAGAACCTATGATGTAGACATTATAAGAAAATCTTGAATGTATGAGTGACATTGTAAAATATCTATGAGAATAGAGTACCTAAGGCATTGTAATGATATTTTTACTTGTAATTAAATTTATTTAAATATCGAAATTTGGTGCAGGGGCACCAAGGTTATTGAAAAAATTTGGTTCATGGAATTTTTTTAAGTTAGTAAATTGTGTTTTGAGTAAATTGTTAATTGAATAAGTTCATATTACATGGTCAATTGATTTATAATGTAATAAGTCATGTTAGTTACAAGCTCAATAGTTAGGAATGATTGGAAACATCTAGAATCATTTGTAAATGCTAGATTTAAAGCCTCTTGATGCCTAAGACACAATGTAATTTTTATGCAAGAGCACCTAGTCTCCTAGTTGCAAAATTTCACTTTTTGAAGGTTGATAGGTGGTCAATAGGAATATATATTATATTTTGTGTTTAGAGTTTATGCTAAAAGTCAAGGTCAATCTCAAGACCATTTAAGGTGTATTAGGTATGCTTATCTCGTGTGGTTAACAAAGTGTAATACATTTCAAATGTACAAAATTGTCATGATTTGAATTTGTAGCCTTGAAGGAAAAAAAATATTTGAATTTGGTTGTAAATGTGCAAGAATGAGGTTCAAGATTTTTGATATACCATTTAGAGAGTTTGGTTTTCATGGAGTTCCTTTCAAAGCCTCTGCTTTCATTTTTCCTACGGTAAACTATTAGGTAGAGTTGGTAGAATTACCTTTCTTAGTAATCGCTATTAATGAGATTGAGATTGTTAACCATGAGAGCAAGGATGAGAGCTGATATCATGTATCAAAACATACAGCGCATTCTTTCTAGCCAGCAGAAGGAGATGATTACTTTGCTTCATTTTCATTTGCATAACCATATCAAGGCATGGGAACCAAGAAGACCAAGGATGTCAAGTTTTATGTGGAGGTAATGGATGTGGTCCAAACTTTAGGAGGGGCAAGAAGGTCAATGTATGATTGTTAACCTTGAGAGAGTATGACTTGGGAAAAAGGAATTTGATATGGCTATTATTTTGAAAGACTTCAAGTGAGATGTACTCCACATTGACGCCATTCCTCAATCTTCACTTGATGGCATGAAGGAATGGCTGAAATCCATGGATATAAAGTATTATGAAAATAGAATGAAATTGAACTGGTGGCCAATTTATTGAAGATGGTGGTTGGAAATTTTTGAATATGGAAGCTAGTGATTCTGATTCTGATAATTTAGAAGAGTCAAAACAAGGATATATGAGTTCCCTCTAATGTAGAAGAGGAATCAGAATCAGATTTCATGTAGCCACCATCAAGAGTGTTACAAGCTAACAATATGGAGGGAATTCTTATATAAGGATAATTTTCAATGTTGCAGGTACCGGATTTAATACCAACTACAATAACAACATTGAAATTCCCTAGAAGTATTTATGTTGAGGAAATTTCCTTTGGATGCAAGGATTCAAAGCATATCAACCACATGTGGTACAAATGATTAAATCCCAGAGACGATCTGTAGCAATGAAAGAGTTTGAAAAGGAAAAGAGAACAACACTAGTGACTCAGGAGAAACTTCAACTTTTAAAAACAAAGTCAATTAGGCTGGAAGACATGTGGATTGGGACAAAATTTGGTGGAAGAGGAAGAAAGATGACTGGAACTCTAGAGGCCCACAATACTATATTTCAGTATTCAACCATGAGAGTAGATGAGGGAGTTGATATCATGTATCAAAACATTAAACATGCATTCTTCCAGCTAGTAGAGAAGGAGATGATTACTTTGCTTCATTTTCATTTATATAACCATATCAAGGCATGGAAACCAAGAAGACCAAGGATGTCAAGTTTTATGTGGAGGTAATTGATGTGGTCCAAACTTTAGGAGGGGTAAGAAGGTCAATGTATGATTGTTAACTTTGAGAGAGTATGAATAAGGAAAAAGAAATTTGATATGGCTATTATTTTGAAAGACTTCAAGTAGGATGTACTCCGCATTGACGCCATTCCTCAATATTCACTTGATGGCATGAAGGAATGACTGAACTCCATGGATATAAAGTATTATGAAAGAAAAATGAACTTGAACTGGAGGCCAATTTATTGAAGATGGTGGTTGGAAATTTTTGAATATGGAAGCTAGTGATTCTAATTTTGATAATTCAGAAGAGTCAGAACAAGGATATATGAGATCCCTCTAATGTAGAAGAGGAATTAGAACCGAATTTCATGTAGCCACCATCAAAAGTGTTACAAGCCAACAAGATGGAGGGAATTCTTAGATAAGGATAATTTTCAATGTTGTAGGTACCGGCTTTGATACCAACTACAATGGCAACCTTGAAATTCACTAGTAGTATTTATGTTGAGGAAATTTCCTTTAGATGCAAGGATTCAAAGCATATCAACCACATGTGGTACAAATGATTAAATCCCAAAGATGATCTGTAGCAATGAAAGAGTTTGGAAACATAGGGAGAGCAACACTATGACTTAGGAGAAACTTCAGCTTTCAATAACAAAGTTAATTACGCTAGCAGACATGTGGATCGAGCCAACATTTGGTGGAAGAGGAAGAAAGATGACTGGAACTCTAGAGGCCCACCATACTATACTTTGGTATTCAACCATGAGAGTAGATGAGAGAGCTGATATCATGTATCAAAACATTAAGCATGCATAATTCCAGCTAGTGGAGAAGGAGATGATTACTTTGCTTCATTTTCATTTGCATAACCATATCAAGGCATGGGAACCAAGAAGACCAAGGATTTCAAGTTTTATGTGGAGGTAATGGATGTGGTCCAAACTTTAGGAGGGACACGAAGGTCAATGTATGATTGGTGCAAGAGCACCATTCAATAGGTTTTGTTCATCAAGGAAAATAAGGAGTAGAATATAGGATTTTGATTTTTTTATTAAAATAAGGTCTATGAGACCATTCTATTATGTATTAAGTCATATTTTAGTTGTATTAGGTGTTTAGGAGGTTGGATTTTTCAAAAAGTGCAAAATGTTTAAAAATTGCAAAAATGTGCAAAATTTGCATTATGGAGGGAGTGTGAAGAGTCAAACCAGTTCAAAGGTCAGTTAGGAAGGTGAATCAATTTTTAATTGGTGGGAAATAGTTTAAAAACATGGAGAACTCGAATTGAAGGTTGGATTTTGTGATTTGAAGAAGCAAAAACAATCAAAACTTAGAATTTTCCAAATTTTTCTATATTTTCAATTGTAGCAACAGATTGTACAACCTGTATTTCAATTAGTTGATCTATTTTTGTTGATATTTGCATAGTAGATGGAGTTAAATTTCTTTTGAATCCATTTATAAGGTTTTCCATAATGTTTTGTGCATTTTATCATCAATTTACTAAAACTGGTCTGAACTTGTACAATTGAAGGTTTTGAGTCAATAAAAATGGCTTTTTGACCCATTCCTCTTTCTGTAGCCTCTATAACTTGAGGAATGGGTTTGAAATAACATTATTAAGGTGTGGGAATGATGTGTTAGTGTTGGGGAGGTCTAAAAGTGAGATGGGTGTGAAACCCATGTGTGTAAAAGTGAGTTTTCTTTAAGAAAAATAAGGGCTTGAAGAGCCAAATTCAGGTTTTGTAGGGAAGCATTATTTTATGATTGTTTGAGCTTGTGTGTGTAATGTGCTTGTCAGAGAATTTTTAGGTTCATATTTAGTACTATTTTCTCAATAAAACCCTAGGTTTAGCTACAATAGAGGGTTTTGTGGTTTCACCCACAGGTGTATGAATCCCAACATTGTGGGATTTGAAGTTTTGACACCTGAAATTTTTTTCCCAAGAGCTGGTAATTTTGATAAGTTTAGAGTATAGACCCTTTGTTCAACCAGATTGATCCCTTAAGGGTCCAAAGGGCAAAATGGCTGCAAAGTTCAACATGAGGTTACTCGGACACCGTGATGCTTAGAAACATCTCTTATAATCCTATTGGATCATGTTGGGACCCTCTAAAATAACCTCTCTCAGTTTTCATTATCTCGGAGTAGTTTTCCCGTGGTGTCAAGTTTTCAATTGATGGAAAAAGTGTCAAATGCAAGCAGTGGAAAGTTGCAAGGTGGTGCAACTTTCATTTTGCAACTCATGTGACCAAATGGACCATTCCAACGTGTCTAAATAGGAATTTTTACGCTAGGAATGGTACTCTTTCACACCCAAACATGTGGAATCACTCTGAACTACTTTCAACCAGATCGATCCCTTAAGGGTCCAAAGGGCAAAATGGCTTTAAAATTCAACATGAGATTACTCGAACATCGTGATGCTTAGAAACTTATCGTCTAATCCTATGAGATCATATTGGGCCCCTATATAATAACCTCTTTCTTTTTTCATTATCTCGAAGTTGTTTTCTCGTGGTGTCTAGTTTTTAGTTGATGGAAAAAGTGTCAAATGGAAGCAATGGAAAGTTGCAAAGTGGTGCAACTTTCATTCTGCAACTCATGTGACCAAATAGACTGTTCCAATGTGTTTGAATAGGCATCTTTACACTAGGCATGGTCCTTTTTCACACCCAAACATGCGGAATCACTCCGAGCTATGTTCAACTAGATCAATCCCTTAAGGGTCCAAAGGGAAAATTGGCTACAAACTTCAGGATGAGGTTACTCGGATATTGTGACGCTTAGGAACTTCTCATTTGATCCCATGGGATTGAATTGGGCCCCTCTACAATAAAATCTCTTGGTTTTTCATTATCTCAGAGTGGTTGTCTCATGGTGTCTAGTTTTTAGTTGATGAAAAAAGTGTCAAATGGAAGTAGTAGAAAGTTGCAAAGTGGTGCAACTTTTCATTTTACAACTTGTCTGACTAGATGGACTATTCTAATGTATCTAAATAGGCATGTTTATGCTATGAATGGTCCTATTTCACACCCAAACACATAGAATCACTCTGAGCTACATTCAACCAGATTGATCCCTTAAGGGTCCAAAGGGAAAAATGGCTTCAAACTTTAGCATGAGGCTACTCGGATACCATGATGCTTAAAAACTTTTCATATGATCCCATGGAAGTGCATTGGACCCCTCTACAATAAACTCTCTCAATTTTCATTATCTCAGAGTGGTTTTCCTATGGTGTCCAGTTTTTAGTTGATGGAAAAATTATCAAATGGAGGCAGTGGAAAGTTGCAAAGTGGTGCAACTTTCATTCTGCAACTTTCGTTCTGCAACTCATGTGACCAAACAGACTGTTTCAACACATCTGAATAGGCTTGTTTACACTATGAATGGTCCCTCTTCACTCCCAAACATGTGGGAATCAGCTTTTGAGCTATATGTCTAATCCCAGATCGAACCCTAAGGTTGAACAGGTCATTCCACCTATTGTTCAAGTCGCGGTTCCAAAGGATATAGTCCATATGTAAGCATATGATAGGGAGAAATAAGAAAACAGCATTAGTAAGACATTGGAAGAGGATTATCAAGCATCTCTCATGGAAAATTCAAAATTAGGGCCCTCAGCAAGGCTAGAAGAGGAAAAGGAAGAAATTTCTTGAAAATATAGAATAGGTTGGAACATAGTGAGATTGATTTTGATGTTTCTAAAAAGGTCTAAGGTTGACAATGGATAGTCAGTGGCAGCTATGGCATGATATGTTCTAGCTGGGGTTAGGGCTTTGTCTGAAAAGAGGTTTGAGGGAGTAAAACATGGGTAACTAAGGGGAAACATAATTTATAGTCAATTAATTTTGTGTGTAGAAATGAGAGTGTTGAATAGGTTTCGAGCTTGTGCTAGGGGCTTATTCACCTGGGTTTGCCAAAATGTTTTGGAGGTGGGGGTCTGCCTTTGGGTTCATTGGTACAAAAAACATGTATAAACAAAATATATATCTATGCAACCTAGAAGCATGAATTAGGATTAGAATATCACACATCATCATATAAACAAAAAAACAACCATAAACTTGAATGTCATTTAAAATAACAAAATTTCCAAAAAAAATGTGTTTATAACCTACAAAAAATGTGAATAAAATCATGCTGATTTTCATGTGAAAAAAATCCATGAGACCATACCTTGTTGCTTACTATTATGCTTTAATAGATTTTTTCCAAGCATCCATAGCTTGTTTGAAAGTAATTTTTTTAGGCTTTTAGCCACATCAACAAGGCAGTGAATTGTTTGATAAAATGCTTTAGTAGACATGTATGAAAAATGTGGTAGCATAGACAAGGCAGTGAACTGTTTGAAAAAATGCCTCAAAGAAATGTGGTTTCATGGTGATGGAATGGCATGATGAATTCCATGACAAGCAAATTTCTATGGATTTTCAGGGCATTCCACCACCATTGAGACCAAATTTCTTTGAGGATTTTATTCAAATAGTTTGCTACCTTGTCTATGCTATTGCTTATTAAATTATTCTTTGATAGATTTTTTCCAAGCATCCATAGCTTGTTTTGAAGCACTTCCATTTTAGATTTTATCCATAGCAAGGAGGGTGAACTATTTGATAAAAATTTTGGTAAAACATGTATGAAAAATGGTAGTATAGATGGCAGCAGTGAACTCTTGAAAAAAGCCACCCAAAGAAATGAGGTCCTATGGTGATGGAGAACATGGGTTAAAAGATTTGATTTTCATGGTATTCATCACTGATGAGGGCCCCATTTCACCCTTTTTCAAGAGTTCATTAATTGTTCATGATATTGCTTACTATTATGCTTTTGATAAATTTTTTCCAAGCATCCCTAGCTTGTTCGAAAGCACTTGTTTTAGGCTTTCAGCCATAGCAACAAGGCAGTGAACTATTTGACAAAAATGCTTTAGTAGACATGTATCAAAATTTGTGCAGTATAGACAAGGCAAAGGAACCATTTGAAAAATGCCTCAAAGAAAATGTGGTCTCATGGAATGCCATGACAAATGCAATTGACAGCTGCTCCTAGTTATTAGTTATGCAATGTGAAGTAATTGCATAACTGCTTAGGTTGACTTTGTAAAAACTATATTGTAATTGAAATTTTGTCATCTATCAGGATCTAGTTATTAGTTATGCAATGTACAATGCCTGAAAGATCAGAATGCAATGTAATCAACGAGAAGGAATATAAACTACAAAAAATCTATTTTTTGCTTAAATTTATTAGTTAAACCTTTTATTTCATTTTCTCCTATATATTTGTATATGGTTCTTTTTAAATTTTTTAAAAAATTATCTCTTCTTCTAATTTTTTTTAATTTTTTTTTTTAGATCCACTTTTTTCTATTTTTTTCTAGACTTTTTCCCATTTTTTCAAAACATCTTATACTTTTGGTTTGCTGAATTTTTCCCCAAAATATTTTTGTTGCTATGGTATAAACACATATCTTTTTGTAATATCAAGGATACTTTTTGAAACTTCCCTGCATTGCTAATCTAAAAGGAAAAGTCTTTTGCCTAATCTGTATGCAGCCATGCTTTTCACATTGTCAAAAAGAGAAAAACTTCCTGAATGATGCAAAGGCATGACCAAGTAGTTCTAACTCTTCACATGAGAGAAGAGAGATGTTGGAGAGTACATCAAGTCAGTGAGAAAAAAAGTGTAATGTGTTTTAGTTTGTAGTATTCCTCTATTTCTCTACAGATGTGTGATAAATTATCAGTTCAAATATGGACACCAAATATTGATAAAAAAGATTTGTATTAACCAAATATCCATGTATGCATACATCAATATATGTCGATATAAGTATAAAATATAGTTACAAAATAGCCATATAGGTTTATGAGAATGCCATATAGGCATACAATGTCAAATATATCCAATACAAAATATGTACAAAATTGTTATGATGTTCAGGTATATAAACAGCAATACTCTGGAATCAGGTAAAATCCATTTTCTCCATGTCCTGGAAATAAATTATTTCCCTTGGTTGGTGATCCCTATAGCAGAAAGTTTCATACCATTTCATGGTTCTAGGAGCTCCGGCCTATTCCTCCTAAAGTTTAGCTCCTAGGGAAGTTTTAACTATTACAATAAGAAGTAAAGACATTAATATATAGAAATTACATTATAAAAAGTGATATATTTAACAAAATGTTCACTTACAACCATCTCATGATCACTCTTCACAATGGGAATATTTTCACATCGATGCCAAGGCATGCTCAAGTCCTGTATAAACCATCCAAATAGGAATTAAACTACAAATCAATAATGTTTTGATTTTTTACTAGAACTAACATCTATAGCAATGAATGCAAATTGAAATTTAGTATTTTTCCTCATACCTCCCCTATCAGAGCCATCGAGGATTGTATAGTGGATGAAACACCAATATCCATTGCCCTCATAGAATTTGAAGGTGTTTCCACAACCAACATCTAAAAATAAAACAACAAATTATTCAATCACAAAAAAGTTACAATACTGATCCACATCACATGACTTAGAATGTATGAGATCTAAAGAACAAAATTTTGAGTACAAG
>VDFB02065112.1:0-15566 GCA_007258455.2 Sequoia sempervirens | reverse complement strand
AATGATGATGTCTTGATCCAATAAGATGAAAATCCTATGATATGATCAAAGAAATTCCTAACTCTTGATTGTGGCTTCCAATGATGAAGGATATCAAAATCTTGTTGGGGAAGTTGAATCAATAATCAGAAACTTGTTTGAAAGATGCACTTTTTAAGATTTGATCCTTTTTTTTTAAAAAAAAAGATAAATATGTCAAGTAGCCTAGGTAAGATCATTGAATGATTTGGCTGGGATGTGTTGGATATTCAATAGAAGGTTGTGGTAGATAATCAAAGTTGAGAGGTCGATTATGATTGTGTCATTGTGATAGAGCTCTTCTCTGAAAATAGGCTCATGAATATAAAGGCTCTACAACATACTCGTCAGTAAATCCCCTAAAAAAATATTGGTACCTATGGAGAAACTCACGGAAATGGAGTAAGACATGACTTTTATACAAAAACTTTCTATGTTGCAAGGTTTTCTTGTAGCCCAAATGTTTCTAGGGTTTCTTGATTGGATTGAAAATGGATTTCTTAACAAACTTGGTTGATTTCCAATCTCTAAGCATAGGAGAAATGTCAGGATGCTTCTAGACCAAGAATGTTACAAACTCATATCTGTCAAAAGTGAAAACTTTCCTTTCAATCCTAAAACAATTTTGAACAGTTTCGGCTGAATTTTTGCATGTTCATTTTGGATGATATTTTATCTTAATTAATGTGATTGAAAACACAACAAATACTCAAAAAATAGTAGTTCTTTTAAGCCTTATACTAAACATTGAGTGTATGTTCAAAATGTTTTTAAAAAAAAATGTTTTCACAGGTTTAGCACAAAATAGACAATTCAAGCAAACTCACTCTTAGTGCTCAAGAAGTTCATCATAATAATCAATAGCCCACATCTTAGAACTGTGTCGACTCACACAGCCGTGTCACCCCCAAAGGGGCGCCCGTGTTTTCAAATTTTCCAGGTACGTACTCAGAGTGACGAAAGTGGATACCGGATCCCCTGAGAAAATGGTCCTTGGCAATTATATGGTGAGTATCTTGGGGGAAGATTCTTCCCTCCCCTTGCATTGTGATTATTATGATGTTCGAAAATTGACATGGTTGGCTTCTACACTAAGTTCTTAGTAAGGGTTTCTATTTGGTGCGGAAAATGATAAACTCCCTCAGGAGACCTCCCAACATTTAGAACAAAGGCTTTGGGGATGGCTATCTTGCACACTACCATCGAATTGTGAACTTCCCCCGAATTCACTTTTGATTATAGTGGGTTGGAAAACTTGGCTTTAGTTATTCCCACTTAGGTCGTTCCTCTTGGGTGAGTACTTTTTCCCACAAGAGTAGGCCCTCTAAAGGATTTAAGAAAGCATGTAAAATTGCATGAATTAAAAAGGCAGCTCTAGTATTCTGATCACCTAGTTAAGGGGAGAGCATAGACCTATTTCCGTAGACAAAGAAAATAGTGTTCTTTTTAGAGCCCAAATCACAATGATCTAAACTATGTGAAGATAATTGCTTCACGAAAAATAAGTCGTTCATTTTAACTGCAAAAATCATTGTGTGGTGACTATCCTAGATTGCTTCATTTTAATCCCTGTCTATCCTAGGGTTGCTTCTTTTTAAAACCAGATGTGACTATCCTAGATTGGTTATTTTTAAGACAAAAAAGGTCTTGTTTGTGGAAGGCATCAGACGTTGAACCTTGTTTAGTTACAACCTGCAAGCACTAAAAGATCATACATATGCGCTAAAACAACCAATCAATGCGCTAAAACAAACATCATAAGCGTTGTAGAAAACCTTAAATGCACTAAAAGAAATCCTAAATGTGCCAATCTAAACATGCATTTTTAAATAGAATTTTATTGAGTTAAGCTAAATGTATGCGCCATTCTATTTTCTATATGCACTAAAGTAATCTTCAAATGCGCTAAAATAGTTATCGGATGCATCGAAAGACCTGCAGAAGCGCTAAAATAGTCTGTGAATGTGTTGAAATAGTCTGCGGATGCACTGAAATATTCGATGAATGCGCTAAAGCACGAATTTTTCCAAAAAGCCAAACTTCAGAACACGAAATCCTGTTAGAAAACCTGCAAGTAGATATTAAAAATAGGGCAAGGCCCCACGATGGGCACCAAAAATGTGTGTTGTGAAATATGTGTGAGCTAACTAAAGAAATATAAACCAACACACCAATAAGACATGAAATCCAAGGAAACTAATTGAAAAGTAAAGCAAACTCTTAAAACAGTAGTTCCTTCGAAAGCGTCTTATCGTCCTCTGTCTCTAGTGATTTTTTCGATTCCAACTATTGCTCTCAGATTTTTCAGGCTCAACAAATAGTCCTCCCAGAGAATGAGATTGTAAATGATGGATGCATGCTATGCTAAGATATGATTATGTTGATTAAAGTATACATGATTGTAGATTGCTATGATTACTTGATAAAGAAACTACGATTATGAATAGTTTTAATGCTAATAATAAATGCTAACTAAATGCAACTATTCTCTAATCGCCTATCGCCCTATTCAACAAATACTTGGATATACAGGCATATTTATAGAGATTTCGAAGGATTGTGATTGGATGATGCGATCAACGGCTGTGATAATTCCTGTCAAATCGAATAGTCGAAGATGGAGAAGACTAGAGAGAAAAATAGAAGAAAAACAAAAAGCGGGATTTGTTTCCTCTTTCATGGAAGAGATGAGCTGAGATGATAAAAAACATATTTTTAGAGGATTTTGGAAAGATTTAAGAAGATAAATAATGAATTATAAATTCAATTATTTCTTTATGGGTGACATGGAGATTTTTCTTAATTAAATAATCATTTAATTAAGATTTGAAGAATAATAAAATATTTCATAATTAAATAAAATATTTAATTATGATTTGAAAAGATATGAAGGATGATTTAATTAAATAAAAATATTGAATTTTTTAGAAATGATGATGTAGATGTTCTAATTAAATAAAAATATTTCCGGATTAATTAGAAGAAAGATTTGAATAGAAGAAAGGAAATATTTAAATTTAATTAAATCAAAAGACTTAATTAAATTTAAAAGGTGATAATTAATTAAGATAAATAAAGGGTATTTATTTAATTAATTAAGTAGGCATATGAATGTGAAATAATTAAATAAAATGAATTTATTTAATTAAGGTGGAAGAATAAAGTGAATGAACAATATAATTAAATTTAATCATATGTAGAGGACTTTAGAGAAATTAATTAAATAATAAATATTTAATTAAATGCCAGGATTAATTAGACATGACCAATTTTATGCATATACAATATCAATATATATATATATATATATCAAGTTATAAGATGTCAAAGATGTCAAAGTTGTCTAAGAGTATATATGTAAATATAATAAAAAATGTCAAAGTTGTCTAAGAGTTTCCAACTCTTTCAAATACACCATGATAATTAAGATCCCTGAACAACATATTCAAAATACTGCATAAAGCAGTGAGCCAAGATGTCTAACAACTAGTACATGATAAATATGTTCAACTATGTCATTTTTTGCAAATATTTTAGTGGACACTATGTGAAGGTTCCCTCTTTCTCTTTCAGACGAACAGCTCCATCTATTTTGTCTTCATAAACAAGGGGTATGTTACTTGTGACCTTTAAAATGTTTACATTTGCATCCCATGTTCCTTTCAAGTTGACTCCATGTACAATAGATAGGGAGTGAATTTACCCAATGCCCACAGCATCACCATCTAACGGATCCAACACCTTAACTTTATCCCCTTCTTTGAGTTTATCAATACATTTCTGCAAAAAGAAAAAAAAAGCACATTATATTACATAGGTATTGATTACCTTTGTTTGCATAATAAAACAACCATTACTTACTTAAATAGTACTTGCATGTGTGTGTTAAAATAATTGCAAAAAGAAATTTTCAAAAATAATTGCAATGATACCTCATGAATGTTTTACCCTAAAAATTACCTTAGCAGTCTCACATTTTTGTTGATCAAGAGGCTTGATAGTCTAGATGATTATTATCATCCATAGGGTATAAATTCAACCAAAAAGAGAATGGGGGAGAGGGATTAAAGTAATCATACATTCCAAGAACCATTCATCAATCTAATTTACTAAAAAACCAACACTCATAGTAGTGCTTACAATGTTACTATTAGCTTCATGCTAATCAAATACAAAGGCCACAAATATAAAGACTACATTACCATGAGTTTTTTTGGGCATATGGTTTAAATTATGTTAACTCAAATCTTGCAAGGTCAGTAAAAAAGGATGCACAAGGCAGCCAAAAATAAATCATGACATTCAACTTATATTATATTTGATCTATAACAATCCTTGGAAGATATGTTGAGTTTTTATGATGTTCAAAAGTTGCACTTCATCCATGTTCCTAATGAACTTGCATAAAGGCTTCCAACAAATTTTTATGCATGAATAACATAAACTAATAAACTTGTACAATTTTCTCTTTAGATTACAACAGCTACATGCAGCTCAATCAATATCTCATTCAGACAAATAAAAAATTGTAAAATTTAATATTCAATACCATAGAACATATAAAATATGATAAAATGTGTTCACTGAGGTCATCACAGAACTCACTGTGTTGTGAGAAGCAAACTTCTTTCCACTCAACACACTAGCAGCTGATCTTTTTACAAACCCATTCTCATCAGCCTGCTTGTGCATACACAACAACAATTTAAATATCAAAAAGCATTCCATATTAACTATTGTTCAATCACCTTATTACAAACGTACCTTATAACATAAAAAACAATAGAAAATTACAAAACAGACATTTTTTCCAAGGTGTGAGGAGTCAAAAACCAGGAAAAAAGAATTTCTTATCGAAAACCTATGGATGATAGTTAATTTTTGTTTAAATTTTCAATTCAGATTATAAACTCAAAGTTAACATTTTGATAAAATGATTTGACCAAGTATAGGGTTGGTTTCCATCCACATATAAGGAGATTAGTAAAAAAGGATGCACAAGGTAGCCAAAAATAAATCCAAAGCATGACGTTCAACTTATATTATATTTGATCTATAACAATCCTTGGAAGATATGTTGAGTTTTTATGATGTTCAAAAGTTGCACTTCATCCATGTTCCTAATGAACTTGCATAAAGGCTTCCAACAAATTTTTATGCATGAATAACATAAACTAATAAACTTGTACAGTTTTCTCTTTAGATTATAGCAACTACATGCAGCTCAATCAATATCTCATTTAGACAAATAAAAATTTGTAAGATTTAATATTCAATACCATAAAACACAGAAAATACGATAAAATATGTTCATTGAGGTCATCACAGAACTCGTTGTGCTTGGAGAAGCAAGCTCCTTTCCACTCAACATACTAGTAGTTGATCTTTTTACAAACCCATTCTCATCAGCCTGCTTGTGCATACACATCAATAATTTAAATATCAACAAGAATTCCATATTAACTATTGTTTAGTAACCTTACTACAAACCTACCTTATAACATGGAAAACAATAGAAAATTACAAAACAAACATTTCTACCAAGGTGTGAGGAGTCAAAAACTAGGAAAAAAGAATTTCTTATCCAAAACCTATGGAAGATATTTTGAGTTTTTATGATGTTCAAAAGTTGCAACACAACATTAAACTTATTAATTAGACTCAACATCTAAGAAAGAAAAAAAAACTTCAAACATTATCAATTTAGTAAAAAAATCATCAATTTCAAAGATCAAAGTAGCTAATGCTTCACTCTTTACATCCTCTGCTATAATCAAAAGAGGCCTTTGTTTCTATGATAAATGCAACAAGAAATTATATTATTTTTCAAAACTTATCACTATGTACTTATGAACTAATCCCACAAGTCATCCATCAATGGAAGAGAGTAGTTGGGATTGATGGTTATCTTATTTAAAGCTATCTAATCTATACAAATCCTCTACAAACTACAAACCATCATATTTAGGCATTATAATAATAGGAGTACAACATCAACAATTGCTAGGATAGACTACACCATGAGCTAACTAGAGAGTTTAAGATATTGCACAACAATATTTCAAATCTAAGAGTTTCAGATAATTCAATAATGATGCATTAAAATAATACACAATTTAAAAATATATATATAAAGTTCTGAACTAGCAATTTACCTCTGTGATATTTTGCGCATTTAAATCATCACCATGAAATAAAGCCTGCAAATGAACAAGTTAAAATCGTAAAAATTCACAAAAAAGGAAAGCATTAAAAACTGACAAAAAATGAATAAAAATAGATGATTCCCCCCTATAATACTGCCATAGATGTTACACACAAGAAAATTTTCATTTCAGAATGGAAGTAGAAAGATATCAATCTCTCAAGCCTTTTATGAAGACAATGGTTAGTTCAGATAGAATGAAAGAGAACAAACCGATATGTCAAGTTGTAGGTATAGAGGAGGGGTAGGTTCCCAACACTTTGCCATTTCTTGCACTTTATTAGCAGTAAAGTTGTGCACATTCTGAGCTGCACATTCCTAGTTTCATCACAAAATGTATTATTGTGTGTAAAGAGTAGATAATGGCTTTATTGTCCATCAAACAATCTTAACTAAAAACACTTTCAATAAAATACATTTTCTAAATATATTTTTCAAATAGTGATATTAGGCAAAGATGTTTATATACCGCAACATCCTTATAAGGAGCATCCAATAGGTATACTTCATAACCTGATCTATGTTTGCAATAAAAGCATATTCATCAGAATAGCCAAAAACATCACTAGTGAAGGAAAAAAACATCACTAGTGAAGGAAAAAAAAATTCCACAAGTAGAGCATTTAGGTTTCCTTTTCCAAAAGAAATGATACAAAGACCTTTTCCTGGGACATTCAACAGACCATGCTAAATCAAGAAGCATTTTTAAATCTAGAATCCTACTTAGAATAATTCCCAAACCGAAAAATGATACAAAGTAAATAAATTAATGAAAGGAGTTGATTCTATAAATAAAAAAATCTAATTAATTCCCACAAAACATTTTTGTAGATATAATAAGATCAGAGTATTTAGAATTAAAATGAAGAACCCATTGTCTGGTTATAAAAATCAAAAAATTAATTCACTGTTATGTTTTTCATCCATGAATTACTCATACCATTTTTGGGCACTATCACTTTAGTCAAGTCTAAATCACTTTGCAAATGCCTAAACCCTTCCACAAATGTGCCACTAAGGATAATACAACCCAGCCATAAAATATATGTTAAATATTCAAGCCCCTTTGAGTATCTAACTCATTATGGGGCTATTTGGTGTGAGTGTGCAGTGCATTTGGTAATCCAATGGAGACAGAAATCAAAGAAAAATGCAAATAATTACTTAGAATGTTTAATAATATCAATTTCATCTGGTAATTTGAAGGCATCTCCATAGTGGGAATGGGCTAAAATTGAGACTGTCATGTCATTATCCATTTATTTGAAATATTTGAATAATTTGAAATAAGCTTGATTAGAGGTTTGAGATTTCCACCTTGTAAATCCTTATATAGAAAGATGTGGTGGGTTGTGGCTACTCATTAACTATCACAATACTTATCTCAAAATAGCCAAGACTCACGGGGCACCTATAGGCTTGTAGCTATGTGGCTATGTTAGTGGAAATAGGAAACATCCATGAAATCATGGAAAGTGGGGTGGAGTGGTTTCTTCAAAAGAAAATGTTTCAGCTTCTCTTCTTAAAAAGAAATGAAATAACATTTATGGTGAATTAGAGATGACATTTATTTATCTATTAAAAAATCAACAAAGATAAAAAAATTCTACAAATTACAAATACAACGGAGGTCCAAAATTGTAGGACAAAATTGAATTATGCAATCAAGATATATCATACTACATAGTATACAATATTTTATTTTCAAATGATGATAAATACAAATCAAGTTTGAATGCATATAAAATTAACAGCATAAAGATTCCATAGTCCATGATCATCAAGTGTTAGTTGTTTCTAGATTGAAATTGTGTAATTTTTTTTATATCAACGTTTCATATCATACTCCATGATCCATCATCAGGATGATATGCAAGCAGAAAGAGAAAAGAATGTGAGAATGAGGTAGTAAACTTGGAAGGCTAAATAGGTGAGGTGATTGGGAGGGGTAGAGGAGAATAGGTTACAATTTGACCAAGTAAGAAAAGGTTAAAATAATGTATAACTATAAAATACTACTAAGAGTTAAAAAATACAAACTAATATAATTTAAAAGAAGATAAAAAGAAAAGAATCTTATTAGGATAAAAATAAAACACAAGAATGGAATAAAAGATAAAGTAAAAAAATGAAAGCAAAAAAATGTTAAAGCAAGAAAACAATAAAAAGGCTAAGAGAAAAAGCAAAAAACTAATACCTTCAAAGTGCATTAAGGACAAATAATTAAAGAATAATATTGAAATAATAAAAGGAATAAAATATTCTAAAGAAAGAATAAAACAATGGAAAAATTAACACCTAATTACTAGAAAACAAAATGAAACAATATAATAAGAAAGGAGAATGATAAAGAAAATAAGATTCTAATAAAAAAGAATAAGACATTAAGAAAGAATGCAAAAATGAAATTAACTACTATTAAGAAAAAGACATAAAAGAATATAAAATTCTAATAATACATAATAATACACAGAATTAAAAAATAGGAAGAGTAAACTCAAAGTAAAGAGAACAAGTGTCTCGTAGTAGTGAGTACTTGTCTTTGTAGTATTTTAATTAGAAACTTGTAGCGTTGGAATAAAAATAAATGTAAGTTTAATTAATGTGAATAAAATTAATTGTATTTTTTTTAATTGTTGTATTTTAGTTTTGACTTTTGTATTTTGTGTTTTGTTTGATTGATAGTGTTGGTTTTTTTATATGTTTTGGTTATTGTAATGTAACTAGCATACATATATTAAATATTAATATATATAAAATACGTCGAGAGTTATATTTTCTCGAGGTGTCTATTTTCATCAACTTATTCAAAACAACATTAAACTGCCCATATGTTATTACTGTTTTGATCAATCAAATAATATATGAGCAAAATAAAACATGTGGAAAGACTCAATAGTACATTAGAGGTTAAATGCAAAGATACTTAGTTGTCTTATGAGTTCCCCGTGAAATTTGAACTGACTGACTTTAATTATAATTTGATTTTCAATACATATGTCCAATTTCTTCTTTAAACAAACATGATACAGTTGTCAATTAAGATAAGATCAAATATTAAATTTATGTATTTTCTTCACAAAGATACAAGATAAGGTAACCAAACCCTAGTTTTGATTCTAGCGCATATTAAGAAAATGTAACCTTGCCAAGTTCCAAACCAAATGAGCCCTAGCAAGTCCAATAGACTCAACTTGGGAGACTTTCCATCCCACTCAATAATAAAATAACCACAAATTAAAAGCAATAAGCCTTAGAGTTGCTAAGCTGTTAAATAAGGACATTGAAAAGCACAACTGAAACATGTGATTTAGAGATGTAGAGTACCAAAAGAGATTAAAGACACCGAATAGAGCAATCCATATGTCATAAACAATTGACCCAGTGAAGAGAGAACATCAAGGAGTAGATGGCCGAGAAAATACCTAGCAAATAATATTGCTGGTAGTATTAATTCTTGCTATAATGCACGACTCCTTGAATTTTTGTTTTGTTTTACTACAACAACAAATTATAACAATGCAATTTGTTTCAACAAGACTAAAGCCAAATTTGCGACAACTAAACTCAAGTGAAATACAACTCTAGGAGAATAAAGCCAAACCTGCAACCATGAAGTTTTGAAACGGTTATGATTCAACAGCCTCTTTTAAAAACAAAGCAAAAAAACTAAAAACTATTGAAAAATAAATATAAATAAAAGTAATGTATAAATATATATTATAAAATAAAAATAAAATTAATGTATGAATATATATAAAATATATTATAAAATAAAACAAGTGCCACATAGTGGCGAGTACTTGCCTTTATAGTATTCTAATTAGAAATTTGTAGAGTTGAAATAAAAATAAATGTAAGTTTAATTAATGTGAAAAAAATTAAATGTAATTTTTTAAAATTATTTTATTTTAGTTTTGACTTTTGTATTTTGTGTTTTGTTTGATTAATAACGTTGGTTTTTTTATATGTTTTGGTTATGTAATGTAAATATCTTGTTTGATGTTAAATATTTGGAAATAAAATAAATTAGAATAAATGTTTATTGTTTGGTGTTATTTTAAAAAATTAAATTGAATTTGAATACTCATTCATTGAGAGAAGGAAGTAGTTTATGAATTATTTGTACTAGACATAACTATTACACTTGAAGTTGAGTTTGTTCTTTATAATACATATTTGAATTTATAAATTATATTATATAAACTAAGTTAATAGGTAATATTATAATATTAATATATTTTAAAATAATGTTATAATTATTAATATAGTGATTTACTATTATGTTTTTTATATTAATAGTAATAATATAATAATATTAATATTATAATTAACATAGTAGTCAATTAAGATAGTTTACTAATATATATAAATATATGTGAAAGGAGAATCTACAAAATAAAATAAGCTATATTATATTGTATATAAATATATAATATAAATTAATATAAACTATTATATAATATAAATTAATATATGACCCACATAATATAGGTTAACTTATTTACCTACAAATTATTACATGTAATAAAATATAAATAGAAATTATATATATATATAAACCTAATGTAGGTTATATATAACCTACATTAGGTTATATATTACCTTATATACCTATATATTATAGGTTATAATTTTTGTAAGAAACTATATATATATTAATATAAAAATATTAAAAAACTTATAAATGAAAAGAAGGAGCACATATATATCAAATTATACCATAAAATATTTAAAACATAGATAAATATATTAGTTTAATGGAAAGAATAAGATTTTTAATTATTTTTTTATTTTAATAATGTGAATATAAATCTCTATAAAATAGTTAATTGATTTTTGTAAGATTTTCTTTAATAAAAAAATAATAATTACATACATAAAAAAATCATTTTTTTTATTTTAATAATGTGAATCTAAATCTCTATAAAATAGTTAACTGATTTTTTTAAGATTTTCTTTAATAAAAAATAACAATTACATATATAAAAAAATCATTCTTAAAAAAATGTCAAAATAAATAACATTTATTTATTTTATAAAGATTTAATGAAATGATTTTATAAATCAAAAAATGAAAAATTATTCTTTAAAAAAATGTTTAATTTGCTTTATCCATCAATAACACACAACTTTTTTAACCAATCATATGCACAAAAAATATTTTTTATAATTTATAAAGTTAAATACTTTACAAGTTAACTTTACAAAATTAAATTTTATTTTAATTTTTGTTTAAATATTGTTTTTGATTGGTTCAAAACTAAATTATTAATAACTAGTTAACTAAAAAAAGTCAAAGTATAAATATATATTATAAAATAAATAAAATCTATAATTATAAAAATAAAAATAATGTATAAAAATCTTTATAATGTATAATGTGTAAACATTCAAAATAAAAATAATGTATAAATATATAATTATATTATAAAATTAAAAAAAATCTTTATAATTGTACGAATGATGAAATACTATTGCAATGAGAAAAATTGATGAAAATAAGTGTCTAAAAAGGATCTCAATGTATTTTATATAAATAGTAATTTATTATAATAATTACTATAATCAAATTTATTATAATTATTAATATTAATAATAATAAAAATGAAATCACTATAAAATTGATTATGATATAAAAAATAAGTATTTTAGAGTGAATAAGATATCAAATCGATTCTGATTTAAATCTACTTTAAATTTGCTTGAAAAACGTCTACATACAATGAATGTAGCGGTTATGATTCAACAACCTCTTTTAAAAATAAAGAAAAAAACTAAAAACTACTGAAAAATAAATAAAAATAAAAATAATGTATAAATATATATTGTAAAATAAAAATAATGTATAAATATATATTATAAAATTATAAAAATTATAATTATAAAAATAAAAACAATGTATAAAAATCTGTATAATGTATAATGTATAAACATTCAAAATAAAAATAATGTATAAATATATAATTATGTTATAAAAAAAAAATTATAATTATACAGATGATGAAATACTATTGCAATGAGAAAAAATAATGAAAATAAGTAGGATAACTCTGATGTATTTTATATAAATACTAATTTATTATAATAATTACTATAATTAAATTAATTATAATTATTAATATTAAATTTTAGTATTAATAATAATAGAAATGAAATCATTATAAAATTGATTATGTTATAAAAAATGCTTTAAATCTTCTTTAAATTTGCTTGAAAAAACGTCTACATACAATGAATGTAGTTATGCTTGAACGTGAAATTCAAACTAAATAGTTTTTCCTTACATTGAATTGTTTTTGGATGGATCTCATTGTAATACGCCTTTCGGCGTAAATATCTTGTTTGATGTTAAATATTTGAAAATAAAATAAATTGGAATAAATGTTTATTGTTTGGTATTATTTTTTATTTGAATATTTATATAATGAATTGAGAGAAGGAAGTAGTTTATGAATTATTTGTACTAGACATAACTATGACTAAAGTTGAAATTGAGTTTCTTCTTTAGAATAAATATTTGTTAAACATTAAATAATCAAATGATTTATTATTAAAAACAATTCTTAGATTGATTCTAATTGATTTTGAATTTGATAGTGAAATTGTCATATTATAGTTGAAGTTAAATATACTATTAAAATAATAAATATATTATATTCTAATTTAATATTAATAATCTATAAATTATATTATATAAACTAAGTAAATAGGTAATATTATAATATTATAATATTTTAAAATATTGTTATAATTATTAATATAGTGATTTAATATTATATTAATTATATTAATAGTAATAATATAATAATATCAATATTATAATTAACATAGTAGTTAATTAAAATAGTTTATTAATATATATAAATATATATGAAAGGAGAACCTACAAAATAAAATAACCTATATTATATATATTACATATAATATAAATTAATATAAACTATTGTATAATATAAATTGATATACTACTTGCATAATATGGGTTAACTTATTTACTTATAATAATATAAGATATAAATAGAAATAGTATATATAAATTCTACATTAATATAAGTTATTAATTATATATATATCGCTTACATTAGGATATATATTATATATAATAAAGACCTAATAGGTTATCTTATATACCTATATATTATAGGTTATATTTTTTTGAAGAAACTATATATATTAATATAAATTAATATAAAAATATACATGATGAAAAAATCTTATTAATGAAAAGAAGAGAACATAGATGATCAAATTATACCATAAAATATTAAAAACATAGATAAAGATATTAGTGTAATGGAAAGAATAATACAATTTTTTTAATTTTTTTATTTTAATAGTGTGAATCCAAATCTCTATAAAATAGTTAATTGATTTTTGTAAGATTTTCTTTAATAAAAAATAACAACTACATACATACATAAAATATTCTTTAAAAAAAATGATTTTATAAAACAAAAAATGAAAAATCATTCCTTAAAAAAATGTTTAATTTGATTTATCGGCCAATAACACACATAACTTTTTTAACCAATCATATGCACAAAAAATAATTTTTATAATTTGTAAAGCTAAATATTTTACAAGTTGACTTTACAAAATTGAATTTTATTTTAATTTTTGTTTATATATTGTTTTTGATTGGTTGAAAACTAAATTATTAATAACTAGTTAACTAAAAAAAACCAAACTCATTACAATAGTACTATGCTAAGGCAAGTACTAATAAGACAATTAAAAATGAGCAACAATAAAATAAAATTAACAATTAATATGAATAAGACAGAAAAGAATATTAAACCCACATAAAATAGTAGAAAATTAAATACAAAATTTGAATACTAAAGAATATTTAAAAACTTGATGATCTTATAAAATGTAATATATGAAAAAAATGAAATAGGAGCTGACTTTCTTGACTCATTTGGTGAAAATATTGAAAGAGAAGAGGATTAAAATCAGGGGAAGAAGAAGATGTGAACATGAATTGAAATGGTGAAGATCAACAATTTTGGTGGGGGAATGGAATATCATTTAGTAGAAAGAGATGGACCACTTAAATAAAAGAGAAGAAGATGAAGGAAAGCAAAGAGATTAATGCTAAGATTAGAGAAGGAATAAACTTGCTAAAACAGGGAAAGATGATAAATTCTTTTAAGTATTAACTGTGTTACTACTTAGAGGCTGAGGGTATTGAGCTCTCATCTAGCAGAGGAAGTCACACATACCAACATGGCATCCGAGTATGAGAAGTAAGTTGCTCTCTTTGCCATACCTGACGATAAACCAACCATATTTGACAAAATACAACAGAAGGAGATCCCTAGTATTGTGGTTTACAAGGATGACGAGGTCCTTGCATTCAGGGATATTGCACCTTAGGCACCTACTCACATAATTATCATTCCCAAAGTAAAAGATGGTTTGACTGGCCTATCTCAAGTAGAAGAGAGGCATGAACATATTTTAGGTTGCTTGTTGTACACTACAAAAGTTGTTGCAAAGCAAGAAAGGCTATCTAATGGCTTTTGAATTGTCATAAATGATGGTGGACTACTGGATGTCAATTTGTATATCACTTGCATATTCATCTTCTTGGTGGAAGACAACTGAACCGGCCTCCTTAAGTGGCATTCTTAAAGGCTTAATACATAGCTACTTAGAATCTAGAGTGCAAATATTTCAAGTTTAATGTTCTGAAATGGAAACAGAATCAACATTTCTCTTCATTTCTTTGTATTGCCATGCACAAACGTTAGTTTGTTCAATTTTTTTCCTAATATAGTTCTTCAAATTTTCTCCATGACAAGATGGGAATTTTGTTCACTGTAGTAGAAGAATTTAGTGGCCACAACATTTTTTCATGAATGTGCCTACTAATTTTTTCCCCTAGTTTTATGTCTGAAAGTTTGAAATGCAATTTGGGGAATCATTATGTTGGTTTCTTGCATATCTAGATTGCACAAATAGTTATTACAATTTAGAATTGAGTTCATTGTAGGATTCTTGCACTCAGAAATAGAAAAAAATAACAATATTTTGAAGTGAATATGTAAACAGTAAATGTATTTTGACTTAGTTGTTGATGTTTGGATCACCATGTTGAAGCAAACTCTGTCTCACATGTGCAGATTGGTCATTATTGACTACAAAATTACAAATCGGTTGAATTGCTCTAAATAGACTGGTGTGTATCTGTAGATAACCTGTAGACTAGTGCGATACAAAAAGAGGGTTAACAAATGGCAAAGCTAATCCCCAATGTGTAGAAATTGATATGCTTGTGATTAAGATGGCCATATTGCAATTCCATTTATTGGAGGACCAGTCGTTAGCTAAGAAA
>VDFB02065111.1:0-27529 GCA_007258455.2 Sequoia sempervirens | reverse complement strand
TTGTTTCAACTGATCAACCTCTCATGAAATCTCATTCATATTATAATCTTGCACAATCTTGTTATCGTTAAATTTGGTTGCCTTGGGAAACTTCACTAGATTTTGAGAACTTCTTTGATCCCCTTAGGGTTTAGGGTAATGGGATGGCAAGTAAGGGGGTTAATATTTTATATTCATCACATATTCAAGAGCATTAGTTTATGAATATTGTTGATTTTAAGAATAGACCGATTATTTCCTTAGATTACTTCTATGATCGAGGAATTAAGAACACAACTACAAATTATCCCACTTTTGACAATATAGGATAGTCTCTATGGTCTACCCTTGAATTTATTGAAATACATATATTTAGAGAAAATTAAACTGTGTCTTGACAAGTTGTTGGAGCTAGATCTTAAAATTTGGTTATTGAATCCTTGATTAGTATTGGTAATTTCTATTCATTCCCTAATCTTCTTTGAAGTCTATGAATAAAAGGTGTGGAAATATAACCTATGACCAAATTTGGATTTATTTTCTATCTAGATCAAGGCAATCATCCATAGTAAAATTGAGGATTGTTAAGCATTCAAGCGTAGGGAAAAATGATTCATTGATCCTAAACTAGCTACATTATTCTTGGGAACAAGGTCAAAAAAACTCTTAAGAGGTGAGTCAATGTAGAGTTATTTTAAGTGTGTTTTCCCATATAATTATTAAGTAATGATCTTTAACTCATGGACCAAGCTTTATAATACTCTAGCTAGATACCTTGAAAACATGGGTTTGAGCCTAGGCTTCACACATATGTTTACTCATTGAAGATCCATAAAAATAGAATATATATCACTACCATATAAGTATTGTATATGCATAAAATTGGTCATGTCTAATTAATCCTGTCATTTAATTAAATATTTATTATTTAATTAATTTCTTTAAAGTCCTCTACAAATGATTAAATTTAATTAATTTAATTATATTGTTCATTCACTTTATTCTTCCACCTTAATTTAATAAATTCACTTTATTTAATTCACATTCATATATCTACTTAATTAATTAAATAAATACCCTTTATTTATCTTAATTAATTATCACCTTTTGAATTTAATTAAGTCTTTTGATTTAATTAAATTTAAATATTTAATTTCTTCTATTCAAATCACTAGTACAAAAACAATAATATATGACTAAATAAACTACTAAAAATTGCATATATATGACTAATTTTGGTCACGTGACCATTAGTAGTTTATTGCCGGTCATTTATAACGCGACCAAATTTATGACTAAACTATTTTAGTCATTTATCTAGTCATTGATTTGGTCATTTATTTAGTCATATATTTTGGTCATTAATTTTAGTCACATGACTATTTTAGTGGTTTATTTGTAGTCATTTATAACACCACCAAATTTATGACTAAACTATTTTAGTCATTTATTTAGTCATTGATTTGGTCATTGATTTAGTCGTTAATTTAGTCATTTATTTAGTCATGGTAGTGATTTGTTTAGTCATATATTTAGTGATTATTTTAGTCATATATTTAGTCATTAATTTGATTGTTGTTAACTGGTCATTTATTTAGTCATGGTAGTCATTTATTTAGTCATTACTTTAGTCATTAATTTAGTCATATATTTAGTCATGTAAGTCATTACTTTAGTCATTACAAATCAAATCTAACTTAATTAATCCTCACAAATTAATGCATATAAACTTCAAGTATCATAGATATTCAAATGTTGAAGAAGCACCATGAAATGTAGACTAAAATTCTTGAACAAATATGATTGATCAAACACAAATGCAAACAAAACAGTATTTATGAGTGGAGAAAAAACCACTCTAAAAATTTACTTTATTAAACTTGATTGGCAAATCAAAATTTTATTGGTTACATTCAATGTCTCAGTGACACTGTACAACTTACTGACACTATATAAACATAATAATCCTATTTTCATATACTTATATTGTTTTCCCCTTCCTTAACTGCAGTCATTTTGGAAGGGCAGGGACCTCCTATAGGGGCTTGACCCATTTAATCCCCTTGCAAATCCACAACTTTCCCGCCGCTATTGGTTTTGGCTCCTCCGAACTCTTTCTCACTGGTATTCACCTTTTACTTCTCCAATTTGGAGCTGCAACCTGAAAATAAGGTTTCAAAATTTGCACGTCAAAAACATATTTGGAAGTAGATTTTTATCAGATATTATAGTTGCCAGTTCCACTAATTATAATAAAGATAAATAGTTTTACCTTTCTGCATCAACTAATGCAATTCTGATAACTTTTAGAGGATCGACAATGCTAGCCTTTATCATATCAACATACTCAACTGCAAGTTGCAACACAACATTAAACTTATTAATTAGACTGAACATCTAAGAAAGAAAGAAAAACTTCAAACATTATCAATTTAGTTTCCTCATATCTTTTCTCTAGCATATCTGGAACCTCTTTAGATTTTCTATCCAACTCTCATCACTCCCATACAGGTAGGATTGTGTATGTCCATCAAACTATCATCTTTCCCATAGAGTTAGAACTAAATTAATTTAGAAATATTTTCTTTTTGAGAAATCCAATTCCCCTAGCAAGCCTAACATATAGACAACCTCCCTTACATTCAAAAATTTACTCAAGGATGTCATTTTTAGTCTCATAAATTAAAATAATCTTATTGTTCATTTGTCAAAACTACATAGTTAATAGAAAAAAAATTCAACGGAAAAAGCATGAGGAAAAATAATCTACCTCTCTATTATTAGGGGTGATCAAATACTGCTTAAATCTACAATCAGAAACCCTCCTATGAGATACAACCAATCCTATCAGATTAAAAAACAAGAACTAAAACCTTCTTGGGAATCACAATAACAATACCTAAAATCAATCAATGGTTGAATGTAATTTTTTCCAAACATGTAGTAATCAAAAGGATTTTGTATTGCTCTATGATAATTAGAAAATGTGAAAGGATCCTGAAATAAAGGAAGAAACAGAAGAAATTATGCATTTGTTCAAATGAGTAAATATAGTGTAATATGTTAATTATTTTTTCTTTACATCATTTAGGAACTAAAGCATAAAAAATTACATAGAGAGGATTTGAAGTAGCAAACCTCAAACTATAACAGAATCCGATCAAAAGTTGTTGCCATGTTTGAAAGGACTATTTCTTTTGCATTGGGATTCCCACTCTCAAAAACATGACAAAGGAAATCTAGATACATGACCATCAGAAAGATACAAAATTATCACATTAAAGAGAGGAAACAACAAACACTCTATTAAAATTCCATTCCTACCTCAAAATCTACTGCTTTGCAAGAAAGAAAAGCATTTCAAGCAATTCCAAAGCAATAATTTCATATTTTTTTATTAAACATCAATATAAAAGAACTTTTTTTTGTTGCTCTTATGTCAAGGTGTTGCAGGTGGATCAAGATGAAGGGAAGAGCTTTTTAATGAGCTCTTAAGCACTCCTTATTCTCAAGCATTATTTGAGAGCAATTTTAATCTCATTCAGATCACTGAAAGATGAAAATGGACAATCTTTTTAATGTCAATGTAATTGAGGTTGAACTTTACCTAACTACTTTGTTTTATGGGTTAGTTTGATTGATATTTCAGAAATGAGGTTAAAGTTTTCACTATAGAAAACACCTACCCAGAGGCCTCACGGAGTGCTTGGTATTTGGAGTCCTATAATTGACACTATTGGGAATATAGTCAAAATGTAGGTTAGTGCAACATCTCAATTCAACTTCCACATATGAATAATTCTAATCGAATTTATGGATCAATAGTTGTGATCTTAGATTGATTTTTTCAAGTCTTCATGTTAAATGGAAAGAAAAAAAGTCAACATTTGAAGTTATGTTCCTTATCATTGCAACTCTTTGCTCTTTTAGATCCATCTTAGGAAAGTTGTTCACAGACACGTGTTCATGAGAAAAAGTGTTGTCTTACCATCAATTACCCATCAGATTTGGAGAGATTTGATACATAGTCCCTTGCATTTGCTTTTTGGAGTAGATTTACTAGGTATGACAAGCTCAACATTGGCATCTCTGAGTAAAGGACTTGCCAAACTTTCCATACATGGACAATTCCTTTAGTTGTGTATAAAACAGGTGAACATAAAAATTATATTTAAATTGAGGAAAAATCCACAGATTTGAGAAATATGAACATATTCATTATCCTTATATGACATTTTTATGGATTTTTTGTAGGATTCTTCAAGGAAAATTACAGGAGTTGGTGATGGCGTTTTACAAGGCACTGAGGCTTTAGCACAAGGTGTGGCATTTGGTTTCTCTGGAGTGTTAACTAAACCTTTGGAAAGTGCAAGAGAACATGGTGTTATTGGTTTTGTACATGGTCTTTGGAGAGCATTCTTGGGTATTATTGTTCAACCTGTGAGTGGAGTCTTGGACTTTGTTTCCTTGACTTTGCATGGTATTGGTGGAAGTTGTACATATTTTTCAAGTATTTGGAAACAAATCTGTTTCAAATAGGATCAGGATCACATGTTCCATCCAGAGTAGTGGAATTATTTAAGAATATAATGAAAGGGAAACATTTGGGCAGGTCATTTCCCTTTTCACTTTTTACTTGGGAATTTTTACTTTCCTGCAGATTATTGTATTTATATTTTATCTATTTATGAGCAAGAATATCTGTGGAATATTTGTTAAGGTTTTGTAAATTGACCATTTGTAATAATTATTAGGATACCAATATGATATAAACATTAATGACAATAACACCATGATTACTGAATTCGGAAATCTGGTTTGGTTCTCAGTGTTGACTTATGTAAGTATAGTCCAGTCCAAGTGTGTTTGGATGTACATGCCAAATGTAGTTTTAGTCTAATTATTTGATTCACTATGATATATAAATGTATTTACAATAAGGATATCACACACACATATGTATGACAATAAAACAATAGCTTTTAAATACTAATAAACAAAAGTGAGTGAATTTGTTTAAATCAACAATCTTACAGGAAAGTTGTTAAAAAAATCAATATTTGGATCATCTATCCTCAAAATTTTGACAGCCCAGTTCAATAATTTTATCAGTTTTGTACTTGTTATCAGGGTTGAATGAGAATCTCTTCAAGAAATTAGTGCATGTCACCTTTATGCTTTAACCTATAAATTAATGTGTTTCATGTATTTTTTTCCATAAATTGAGGTTTTGAATGGACCTTCAGCTTGAGTTATTGGCATTAACCAGGCCCAGCTAGTGGGAACACAAACAAGGGGGGCCATCCCCTAACAACCAATGTTCCAAGTGCATGAGTAAAGTGGCCCACAAGCCCACCAGCCCTGCAAGGGCTTGACACTAGGTGGGCGCTAAAACAACACCATCTAAACACCAACAAACCATGCCATCAATGGAAATGTGTTTCCATTCACATACTAGTGCTTTATTGATCTTCAAATTATCTAGACATATTAATGGATGAATTGCACTAGTTTCTTATGTATTGCTGAGCACTATTAAAGAGAGAACATTGATTTGTATGTTGTTGAATTTGCAGATGGTGCTTTACCTTGCAGAAGAAAGGAGACATTTTTGATGCACAAATATTTCAATGGAACCTTCAAAATTTGCATGGTCAGATTTATACAAGGAACATTTAGACTGCATCATCTTTTGAAATATTGTCATGCTAGGTTAAGGTACTTATAAAAGTGTTTGTTCCTATGTTTTCAGTGCCCATCATCAAATAAAATGCTTACAATACCATGTAAAATACTATGGAATGTTCCATGGGAAGAGTTTCTATCCTTGGAATTAGCAATAGGAAGCTACCAGAAGCCTACTCTTCTAATTTTTCATCTAAAAATATTTGAAAAGTCTAAATGCTTTGTTAGAGTTATAAAATCATTGGGAGAAAATGAAGAGGAATGGATAAGTCAAGCGACAATGATCTATTCTTTCATAGAGAACCTTTGGAAGAAAAATCAATCACTCAATAGTCTCTCTGGTTTCCAGGTGAGGTCTATGTTCCATTTTATCTAAACCTGATATTCTATGAATCTCTTGTAATAATTAGGCATCCTTTTTTCTAAGGAAATAATAGGAGGGTGTAGTTGGGTAAAAAAAAAGACCTTTCCATACTCTTTGGTGTTGGACATGCACATTGGATGGGCTATGAACTTGCACCAAAGCATAATGGTAGGGGAATTTTTGTCAGATGTTATAGTTGGATATGCTCTGGTAGACATATATGCAAGATGTGGAATCATAGACAAAACACCTAAATTGTTTGACAGAATGCCTCAAAGAGACGTCATCTCATGGAATCACTCAAAATATTTGAATTAATGAAGCACTCTAGAACACATCCTAACATTCTATTTTCAATGGAATCAAGGAGGTTATTTAAACTTTTACACCCTTCTATGTTCAAGTGTTGCAGCTATGACAGGTTGCCAATGAATCATGGAGGCTATTTAAATCTATACACCCTACCATGTTCAAGTGATGCAGCTATGACAGGTTGCCAATGGAATTAGGGAGCTTATTTAAACGTCCACACCCTTCTATGTTCAAATGTTTTAGCTATGACAGGTTTCCAAATGAATCGGGGAGCTTATTTAAACATCCACACCCTTTTATGTTCAAGTGTTGCAGTTGTGATAGGTTGCTAATGGAATCAAGGAGGTTATTTAATTAGGGAGCTTATTTAAATGTCCACACCCTTCTATGTTCAAGTGCTGTGTTGCAATTGTGATAGGTTGCTAATGAAATCAAGGAGATTATTCAAATTGTGACAATATTTTATTTTTAAGTGTTGTAGTTGTGATAGATTGTCAACAAAATCAAGGAGGTTATTTAAACCTTTAAAATTTCCTATTATATTCAAGTGTTGTAGCTGTGAGAGGTTGAAAATGGAATTGGAGAGGTTATTTAAAACTCTACAACTTTCTATTTTCAAATGTTGCAGATGTGATAGGTTGCCAATGGAATCAAGAAGGTTATTTAAACCTCTACAATCTTCTATGTTCAAGTGCTGCAGCTGTGACAGGTTGCCAATAGAATCAAGGGGGTTATTTAAACCTTTACACATTTCTATGTTCAAGTGCTACAACTGTGATAGGTTGCCAATGGAATGAGGGGGGTTATTTAAATCTATACACCCTACCATGTTCAAGTGTTACAGTTGTGATGTAATACCCCTCCTCTTGTTGTTTGGATTTATTATTTTTGTATGCATTCATTTGCTACTTGTGATTGTGATGGTACTAGTATTGTTTGATCTGATAGTTGGTTAGTTAACGTTCGATGATGTTGTTATTCCTTTAGTGGACATGACTATTTTATATGACATTGTGGTTGGTGATGTTAGTTGATTTTCAGAATTATATTATGATGCAATGATTTAATAAATTATGTCATAAGATGAATTGTTAGTTTAGAAATGTTATTTTATCAGTTAGATTATAATTGTTAGGATAGAGGTGATGAAGGATAGTGTAGCATCACTTGCTTGTGAGTGCTTTGTTACGCTGCGATTCCTTCTCACAATGCAATGCTTCAATTTAATGCTTTGATTTTATATATATATATGTATGCACATGTACATGACTTCATTTTTTTGCAAGTATTGCAGGTACAAGTCTTGATTCCACCTGTTTCAGCAGGACAGGGTGAGCACCTATAGCCCAATGGTTAAATGTTGAAACAGAGGTGACGATGAAGTCATCCCATCCCATGATGTCAGATCGTCTCGTTTGTTTGGCATTGTTTATTTTGTGTATTGTCGTCATTTGTGTTTTTTGTTATGTGTTTTGTCGTATTTTATTTAAGGTGGCATTTTATAAGTTATGATTTATTTTACTTGAATGATTGAAATAATTGTTTATTCTAATGTTAGATTAAATTGTATTTAAATATTAAATGATTTAATTATTTTTGAAAGTCATGAGTTTTATGGTGTGACAATTATAATATTAAATTGTGTGTTATTTATTTTAATTAATTATCATGTTGAGGATAAATATTAGAATAAATTATTTAAATTAAATAGATAATGTGATATGCAAGTAAAGTGGTAAAAATGGAAATTAAAACAATAAAACAAATAAAAGACTGAAAAAGATTGTGAGAGAAAATAAGAATACAGATCTGAGTAAAAAGCTGGCTTTTAAAGAATTGTTTTCTTTTATTTTGATTTTCAGAGTTTTTTGAAGAGATGGACAATATATTTTTATTTAATTAAGAAAATTGGGAGTTTTTCAGACAAACAGAGGATTATTGTTACAGAAGTTGCACAAGATATTGGTTTTGTATTTTTGAAATTTTAGAAAGGAGATTGGAATCTTTTGATGTATTTTTGAGGAGAGTTATAGTAGGGGTTTTTCAATCTGTTTCTGGTGATTGTCCTGGAGAGCTTTCTGAACAAAGAATCAGATTCGAGTTTGAGGGAAAAATTTTGCAGAGGAGATTTGGAAGCACGAACAAGGAGCTCTTCGAGGTCATCAAAATCAAGCAAGCGTCTTCAGACTTTTGAATAAGCGCGAGACACCAGGTTCCACTTATATTTTCCTTCTAAGTACTTTCTCTTTCATTGTTTTGCTTCAGAGGAAACAAAACAAAATTTATTAAATATGATTTGTGTGAAGAAAGAAAAACTGTTGTTTCAATTGAAAACTAGTGAAATATATTAGATTAGAATTTAAAAAAGAAAAATGCTTCCAACTTGTCAAAACAAAAACCTTTAGCTTCTAAAATATTCTAGGATTTTAGGAAAAAAAATGATTTTCCATATTGAGAATTATAAATGTGGGGTTTTGTATATATATATTTAAGTATGGCTGGTCTGTTTATTACTCTGTATTTTTTTTCTTTTATTCTGTTATTTGTAGTTACCCTCTGTATTTTAACTCAATATATTTTAATATTTATATATATATATATTGTGGTTATATTGTTTTTATATTTATAAAGTATTTAGGCGTCAGCCGTACGTCTTATTAGTTTTCATGGGAAAAAAAATAAAAATGTGTTTTAAATTTATTCTTGGAATTCAAAATTTTGTCTGTTATTCATATTCTTTTTTATTGAATTTTTTAAAAAAAAAATTAAAAGTGCAGGGGTGGGTGAAGGGATGGTCGAAGCCGTACCCTCGACCCTCTCTCTTGCTGTATATACGGTACATAATAGTCAGTAAGACTGCTGCATACAGTGAATGGGCCGACGGCCCTATGTTTATTTCATGTTTTTTTTTATTATTTAATATTTTTTTAATATATATAAATATATAAATATATATATGTATATGTATATATATATTTATATTTATATATATATTTAGTTTATTTAATATTATTTTAATTATAATTTTTAAAATAAAAATAAAAATAAAAAGGTAATTTGTGTATTTTGTTTAAAATGATTAAAAATATTTATACTTAGGTATTTATAGTTTGGAAGGAATTATTTTATTGTTCGAATTGGTTGAGGAAATATTTTAAAACAAAATATAAGTTTTAGGTTATTGTTGCGAATTATATCAAGACAAATGAATTGGTTATGATTAAGATTTGGAACCTCTTTAAGGATCTGTTTGGGTGATTTAATTTAATTATTTGTTTGGGATGGAAGTTAATGGTGCAACCTTGCAAATGTAATTTGAGTTTTCTTTTTATGTTATGTTTTCTTTGTTTAGTGTTGTCGATGTGGGAACCGTTTTGGTCTGTGATACCTTGTTCCAGAGGCTTGTCATTTAGAGTGTTATTCTCCTCTTGATTATGCTTTTGAACGTTATTGGTTTATGTTTGGAAGGGTTGAACGGTTTTGTAAGACTTTTGATTATGAGTAATCGCGAGAGGGTTAATGCCATATTTGGTTTATGCTTTATTAATGTTAGTTCAACCCTTGCCTACTTTGAGATATGTTAGGGGTCATAGGGAGAGTGGCTCTTCGTGGGCGCCGGCACCTCACGATGAGGAAGGGCTCAGGATAACCCATGAAAGAGTAGTTAAACAAGTGATAACCTAAACAATAGAATTTAGGGGGTTGGGTAGTTAAAAAACACAAGATAATAAAAACATTGGATTCCTCGGCTATGCATTAGGGCTACCATAGACTAGTGATAGACTGAGAAGGTTGTGGACAGAAGAGTCATAGTCTCATCTTCACGAGAGATTATTGGCCCTGCATTAGCTACCCTATGGTACCGGCGCCTCAGTTAGGAGGAAGGGCTAGGAGATCCATAGATGGGTGACGGCGCCTTAGTTGGAGGAAGGGCCAGGAGAATCCCATGAGAGCTATGCGATGACACTCTCCACTTGACACCCTTGTGCTTTGTTTGTAGTTGCCTCTGGATATTGTATCTTTATGATGCGTTTGATTCTTGTGAAATTGTTTCATGATTGTTAATTGGTGATACTTCATGTTATTGTGATGAGTTCTTAGTTTTAACTTGTTATGTGATTTGTGAATGTTGATGGTTGTTCATTGTATGCTTTGAGTTGTACTTGTTTTTGTATCATGTTATTGTTGAGTCGGTTTGACATTCATGGTCGGGTTTTCTTCCTCGTCACCTCTAAGCACGGGGGGTGAGTTACTTGTAATTCACATGGTTGGGTGGAACGTGCTCCACACCCATTGGGTTCTCCATCAGTATCTTATCTTCTTAGCATTTCCGTGGTTGGAGTTATACCAGTAATTCACTTTGTATTTCAGATTTCGTTGTTCTTGTATCAATCCCCATGTTGGGAAATTCAATGTAATTCATTTATCAAGAGATGTAATGTAACATTAAAATGGTGATGTAATAGTTAGGATCATTTGTATCTTTATTAAGAGATTTATCATGGATATATTATGTGATGTTTATCATTCTTGCATCATGGTTTTGGATGTATCCTTATTCATGGTTATTTTAATATAAACAATATTGTTGTAATCTTTATCTTTATTTCTGTTTAGTTGTTGCAATGTAACCTCGTGTGCCCCAGAGAACTAAGTCTGTTAATGCTATGTAATGTGTTATGTGATTATGGTTTAATGTATTTGCATGTTTAATTTAATTATTTAAAAAAAAAATTATTTGCATTGTGTGTGTTCTCTGGGGTTTGCACGTCAGGCGTTACATGTGACAAGTTGCCAATGGAATCAGGAAGGTTATTTAAATGTTCACACCCTTCTATGTTCAAGGTTGCAGCTGTGACAGGATGCCAATGGAATCAAGGAGAATAACTATTTAGTATTTATTGAATCAGTAATTTAATTCATAGTCACTCAGCCTATAAACTAACAACGTAGTATTATATACAAATGCAAGAAACACAATACTTGTTAAAATACCAACAAGGCCACAATTAACTTTTAAAAACTAATATGCACGTAGAAAGGAAAAATTATTTTGTTAAAGTAATCTACAAAAATATTCATCTACATACCCTATATGTAAGCTTGTCAAATAGTAAATCTGATGATGATGATGAGACACCATCCCTTTATCTTCTTCATTAGCCATTTCAATATCAAGTAGCTGAAATCTCAAGACTAGATCTGGAACAAAGGGCAACAAAAGTTACTACACACTTCACATCAATTTTTATGTCTTACCAATTCACAAAAGTTAATCAAGAAAGGAATAATGATAGAATCAGATTATCTGAATTTAGAACCAAATACCATATGATGTTCTTGGGTAGTGGTCTAGTAGTAAATTGGCAGGAGATTACCACTGCTAGCCCAAGTCTGATTCTCAGGTACATTTGTGTGGTGAGAATTCCTAGGGTGATGCCATCCCAGGGCTTCAACCCTTTCCAGCCAAGAAAAAGGGGTTCACCTTTAAAAATACAAGTACCAGATTACAAAGTTTAGACCTTCTAATTCAAAATTCAGTCTTGGATCTGAAAGTGACCAAAACACTTTCAAAAATAATGTTTCCTTTAAAATCTACCCTACCTTTAAATTCAAAAGTCCTATTTCTTAACCTGCAATATCTCAAAATATGCTTATATGTTTTTTTCCTTTCAAGAGAAAAATGTTACACCAAAAAATGTTTCTTTCTTTCCAAATAGATCTGATCAGAAAATTGTGATCATAAAAGAAACAATTCATCCTTTAAGAAAATAAACATCCCAGGTGGGAGAATATATCACATGGAAGAGGATATCTCTGATAATTATGCAACACAATTCCATTGCAATGCAAAGCTCAACTAACTAGCAATATTTAACTTCAAAAATGTCTAGACTAGTTCAAGAAAAGAAGAAAATTTCCAAACCAGTGAAATGCAAATAAAGTATAGAAATTTAGGCCCATATACTCATTTTTATTGCTGGATGAAGACATCTTTAATAATTATGCAAAACATTACCTTTGCAGTGCAAAGCTTAACTACCTAGCAACAAAAATCCTTCAAAAGTGTCTAGAATTAGTTCAAAAAAAGAAGAAAAATGCCAAACCAGTCAATTGCAAATAAAGCATAGAGTTTAGTCCCATATGCTCATTTCATATCACAAAACATTGCCTACCTCTCATCAACTACCTTAGATGCTGCAACCCTAAGCTGGCTTCGTAAAGACCAAGAATTGACATTGCCCTTAGCCATATCCCTAATGAGAAACTACTAGTCAAATTTTCAAATATCATACTCAACTGACCAGATCATACTGTTGAAGAAATTAGATAAGACTGTTCAAGAATATTAAAGAATACAAAACCACCCAGGAGCAACATCTTGAAGGAAGTAAACTGGGAATTATAAAAACTTAACAACAATGAGAAGATCATTGTTCTCAAAGTGGACAAAGGGAGTGCCAATATTGTGCTAAAATCAAGGATTATATTAATAAAATGAGGACCATCTAGAGATCAGCAGAAGCTACTGGTTGGTAAGAAGTGAAACCATGAACAAAACTATATAAGATGTGGCAAAGATCATAAATGAGTCATTGTTGAGCAGTGAACGAAAACAAAGACATAATGCAAAGGCCCAATAATGCCAAGAATATATGGGGTGCCTGATGTGCACAAACTACTAGCATCCTTGAGACCTAATGTGTATTTGATAAACTCTCCAACATAGAACTTAGCTATATATGTAAAGTACGCAAAAAGATATCCTTCCTTCTCAAAAATTAGGTATGAGATTGTGTTGCAAGCTTGTGCATTAAAGAAAGATCTGGAATTGTTACCAAATGGAGACCAAACACAAATTGGAGAAAGAGGAATAAATATGAGTGGTGGGAAAAAACAAAGGATACATATTGCATGGGCTTTATATCAAGATGCAGATATCTATCTTTTTTATGATCCATTTAGTGTTGTTGATGCACATAGTGGGACACAATTTTTTCCAAGTAATTTTATCTAGCCTTTTCCTGTTACAACAATGTCTACTTGGCATTCTAGATTCAAAAATTCTAGTCTATGTAACTCACCAAGTGGAGTTTTTATTTGTTGCTGACCTCATTCTGGTATGTTTGTATTTCTCTATTTACTATTGAGTTGAATAATTAAATATGAGAAGTTACAATTGACAACTAGATGTGGGAAGAACTAGGTAATAGCTTTAGGAGTCATGTATCCTAGAGAAGAAACAAAAAGATCCAAGTTCTATTCACAAAGGACATTTTTCTAACTTTTCTTAGCTAATGAGAGATGGTGAGAATACTCAATCCGGAAGATATGATGATATATTACAATCAAGCTCAGATTTTGAGGAATTAGTTGGTTCACATCAGAAAGCATTGAAATCCATTGATGCTATGGAGAAATATGAGATCCTATCATAAAATGCATTTGTTAAAGAATTGTCATTTGACAATATAGCTAGTGTGAAAGATGTTAACCATAAACAACTCCAGAAGCAGGGTATTGACCAGAACACACAAGAGATGGAGGAAGAGTACGAATAAGAAAATCATAAGTCAAGAGAAAAAGAAGAAAAAAATTTACAGCTTGTGCAAGAAGAAGAAAGAGAGAGTGGAACAGTAAGTACGTAGGTGTACTGGTCTTATATCATATGATTTCAATTTAGAAATAGAAATCCCAAAGCAAAGAACAAAATCATTGCAATCTATTGCATATTATCAAAAAAATGACAAATGAAAAATATATATTTCTAAAATTTGAGCTTATTAATCTGAAGAATGAAGACAACGACATTAACTTTATTGAAACTATAATCAATTTGTGCATTGAGCTTAAATAGAACATGTCCTTTCATACTTAAAAGAGCTTTGTATCATTTGGTGTGAAAAAAACAATAGTGGGTGTTAGAAGCAAACATGGAGACTTACTTGTGAATTATGCAAAATATTTGAGCACAATCCTTTCAAAAGCAGAAGCACATGTGAATAATGCAAAACATGTGAGCACAATCCTTCAAATATTCTCATTCTTGTAAAATTAATGTTAGTAAATTTTAATGAAAAACATATGGAAGAAACCAAGACAAGAGACAAAGTGACCTGAGGAGATAGTATATGCAAAGCAACCAATCATGTGATGCCACATCGGCGCTCAACTACACATGAATGGCATTTTATATATGCTCATAAACAGGTTTGTTACACATAAGACATACCTAAAGATTTTGCACAATTTGTGTCTTTGTCAATGAAGCCCTAACGAATGATTTATTTTGTTAAAATAAAGCGAACCAAATCCAATCTACAAAAAAACCACAAAACGATTGTTTTAGATTCAAAAACCAATAAAAAATTTCTAATAATGTGCAGCTTTTGGAATCACAAAACAATGTTTAGAAAAGGTAGTTGGAAGAAATATAGGTTCCTCAACATGCTTCCATTTTTTTGGTGTTGGACGAAAATAAATGCTTGGTATTTCAAAAGGGGTAGTGGTGTGGTCATGTGATAGTTTAGTAAATTCTAGTTGTACGGAGAGTGTTAAAATTGTACATAATTGAATTATGCACATGGTGAATAAGTGCTTACAAGAGTTGTAGGTATTCCAATAGGAATTGTAGATGTGTCAATATTATTTATTCTACTATCAAGAAATTCTAGATAGGTGTCATATTAGATTTAAAATTTGTAGGGTGTTGATGAGCTTCATTTAATTTATATATTCTAATCATCATTTATTTAATATATAGACTAGTTTTCTTCCCTTAAATAACATTTTCTTATCTATATATTTTGTTGTTTAGTTTTATAATTTAATTATGTTACAAGAGAAGGACTAGATGTGACTCCACATTGGAGTGCTAAGAATATGATAAAATCTTGAGCATTGATTCATGTAGAGAGGGTAGTGTATGTGGAGTGCCCAAGAATATGATAGCATCTTGAGCAAAGATTCCTATAGAGAGAGTAGTGTATGTTTGTTTTGAAAAAATGTATGCTTATTTTGTGAAAAGGAGAGAGCCCCTTCCATGATAAATAGAACGTTGTCATTTTCAATGCATGAGAAACTAGGAAATGATAGTTGAGTTTGTTGTTGAGTGACATAGAATTTGTTGGTACAGAAGATATGGTGGAATAATGAAAACACATTTGAAAAAGTTTGTCATAAGGAAATATAGGTTCCTCAACATGCCTCCATTTTTTGTGTTGGAAGATGAGAACTACATGATATTTCAAAAGGGGTAGCAGTGTGGTCATGTGACAGTTTAGTGGATGCTAGTGTTAGGGAGAATGTGGAAGATATTTCAAGATTACTCAATCCTCTCCACTAAATCAAAATTAATATCAATAACAAGTTTAGAATTATAGTCTCATAAACTAATTTGGTCTCATAAAAGCTAACTAAATCAGATCATTTCACTCATTTCATTGTGCCTAGTCATGATCAAAGAGGCTTAACTAATGTGAAACTAACACACTGGAACTGTAGATTCAATATGACATCTCCCACTCAAGCAAGAAATAAAAAAATATTCCAAGCTGACCTCATAACACACATTTACCTGTACATAACAGTAAAAACCCAGTATTATTGATCACTCATGATGAGTAAAGGAGATGGTGTACCTAACACAACCAATCCAAATAACTTTCATTTTGAATGGTGAATTTTTTTTCAGAAGATATGACTCCAAGCTTTGTGGCCATGTTTGCATCAAATCAATAGCAATTAGTGTCTCCACCAACAAATGTTGAATGATGGTCATTGATTCAAAATACATTTCATCCCCCCCCCAACTTTCTAAATAGCAGAGCCTATGGTCATTGATTTAAAATACATTTCATCTTATTGTTTGAATTTGAAATTTATGTCCACAAGATCATAACAGAGCCTATGGTCTGGGATCACAAGTTCACATAAATATCTCTCTCTATATATGATTAGATCAAATCTATATATCTCTCTCAATCCATCTATATATATTGGAGTAGATAAAATTTTGTTATATATATATATGCAACTAACCAATCAGATTTCTATTTGTCTCTATGATTAGATAAAATTCTGTTATGGAGTGAGCAACTTAGGAGTATCTCTTCTGTTGAATTCACTCTACTTTGGAATACACCACACCCAACACATAGCCAGCTCAGTAATGGCCTCTAATTGTCCTTAAAATTCTTTTACTTTATTTCAAACCAATGATCTACAAATCAAACCCATCAACCAACAAGAAATAGAAGAATTTTGTTTCATACCAATAAATTAGATCGGGTAGGGAAAATGTCTAGACCACTTACACCAGCCAGATTTTCTCATAGCCAGATAAAATCCCTTTTTTGATATGACCAAATATCATAGCTAAGGATTTTAGTTCATAGCATTCAGTTCAAAAAAATTTCATTGTCTTATCAAAATTTATTATTATTCAAGCAGAATGTTTTCCTTAAAAGTTATTCAGCATTCAAGTTATTTTTTTTTGCACTGAAGGCATTCAACTTATATTATGATGTCAAGTGTTGTAGAAATCATGTCTAGGACATGAAAAACTTGTTTCAACTACATGACTGAAGACAAAATTAAAGGCGGTTCAATAATGAACATATTTTGGTAAAGCAATCAACAATGACACTAAAAATTGCAATGGGTATTTTTGTACCCATTAGATAGAGCATATCGTGTAAATTGTTCGTTCTCTGGACTTTCCTATTTCTTTGTTCAAATTTCAATGCACAAACATGTTACAGTTGTCGAGCCACATGCTCTAAATATGTATCCAATGGTACACAATTAAACCTACATCCCCAAAACCAAAGAGTTTCACCCTACAATGGCAATGCACATATATTTCATCCACAATACATCCTTGCTTTTTTGACTGTTTCTTATTATTTAATAGGTTTCATAGAAAATAAAAGCAATGGGACCTTGCACCCTGATTCCTAGCAATTAATATGACCATTATGTCAGAATTATTCTCCAAAAGAAATGAGAATAATATTTTAATTCTTAAGCTCAAGTATTGAGAAGTGGAATGTTGCAATAAAGCATTTTTCATTTCTAATATTTACATAAAAAAAAAGCAATCCCCATGTATCTTCAATAAGCAGAGACAATAGTACTTAGAAGTTAGAATAGAAGTAACCACAATCATTTCAACATCAAATAGTATTTCTAAGCATGATTACAAGACTCAACTTGGAACTCACAAGCTTTGCAAGACTTGGAATTCTAGCTAAATTTATAATGGAGGTGTCTCGAGCTAGATTTTAGGTGAACCCAACATATCCATGGACTGCAATCCTTGCAGCAGCTATATAAGTCACCCAAAAACTTGAATTTTATGCTTCTTTATTTTTGGGTTTTGACAGAGGAGAACATCGCCACAAAAGATATTAGTTTCTAGTCTTAGGGACTGAGGCAAGGACAAATATTGATAGGAAAATTAATTGAGGGGTAGGGGAAAGACAATTATTTAAACAATAATAAATTTTCAGTAGTGGATGAGCATATGCTATCCTCCTTACCTGCAAGCAAGGATTGGAGAAATTTTCAAATGTTTTGGAGTGTATTTCAAATTTTTTAAGACAGTTTCATTCTTCCATCAAACCCTACGTACAAAAACCCAATTCCAGTAAACATTAAAGTCTCAAAATAGAAATCATGAAAAAAATAGGAAGGGATGCCTCATGGAACCACTGTATGGAAATTTCCAACTCTAAAAAGAGAGTTGAATGCATTTACTATGGAAAAGTTTAGAATGGTAACATAAATGGGGATGAATTATCACTGACAAGATAATGGGTATTGATGCAACTATAGACCGTAATATCCCACTTGTTGTTTCCCATCAAATGAGCTCTAGTTTGGATCCCACTACAAGAAGTAGGTTAAAAAAGAAGGATAAATATTGGGGGACTCAGTGGAATCTAATGATGAGATCACTCCATACAACAACTTTGTTGCAAGCGCATTCATGTCATGTAATCCATCCTCATGGTCCTAGAAGCAACATCCCCACTTTTTGTAGATTTGTCATGCCTCTTGCCCACTCTCCTCTCCTAAGCATGTTTTGGTTTATCATTTCATTTTACAGCACCTTAGAAGGTTATCTTACCTAGTCAGATTCTATGTAGCTGTTTTGGTTGCCCTAAGACTTTCTAAGGCTAATATGTGGTGCCACCATACAATTTTTGAAGTTTACATAGTGTATGACTATGTTACACCTAAGAGCTTTAGAACAGATAAAGTGTCACCACAACTTGTGGCTTTGACACATTTCAAGTGCCTTAACAACTCCTTCCCACTCATTTAGTCCTTTGTGCCAGGAGTGATATCATTACCTACTCACATTGCTTTGAACCTACCTGTTCATACAATCATGCTATACATAATTTAACATCTCAACATTATCACAAATTACTAATTAGAATTTTTTAGAGCTCTTCACACAATCAAATACAGCCAACACTCTAGTCATTGAATTTGATACAACAACACCAACAGTGATAATTTTGATTGATGTTAAGATTCACCCTGACATGCTTCATCTCCAACACCTATTCTATGTTGTTTAGGTGCCAATTGCAGAAAAATTCAATAATGAAGATGGAGATTTTATTAAGTTACCTTGAGAATTCAGAGGTGAGATGCTTTGATTTTTGCTTTGGCTGCTGCTGGAATGCTTCCCTATCTTCATCATTTAAGTCATTGAGTAGATCAAAAGGAATTTGCAGTGATATTTGTGTAGTTTGAGTATTCATGCCTTTCCTTTTCTTGTATAAGCTTTTTGAAATTCACTTTCCATTTCTAGAAAATTTGAGGATTTCTGATGAGTATTATAGGAAATGGCACTCAACCCTGGAGGCTTTGATTGTCAATCTAATAGAATTTAATGATTAGAGTATCATTGAAGTGGCTGGAAATGGCTGAAATGTTCAGGACAAACATGTGCCAAGCATCAATCAATTTCGCAATAGCTTCGACATCTGTATAGAACATTTTCATAGTCAATGGGTTGATCCCATTCACAATTACGAACACTAGATCAAATCAAATTGTTGTTGTAGAGGTTATCCTCAATAATCTAAATAGTAAGTCATTGCTTATGGTCATTCAGATGACAACGAAATTCCATCTAGTAATTGTATTTTATGGTCGTTCAACAGCTTCTAGAAGGTTCTCAGAAAGAAAATGTATGCAGATCTTTAAGGGACAAAAACTATGCTAAGTTTCCAAGCGTGAAAGGTGCAGATTCAAAGCAAAGATCTTGGAGTGCATTTTCTTAAATTAGATAATTATGTGTCTAATTTCCAAGAAAAAATAATATATACAAAGAATAGAATACTTTAACTGAACAGTGGGTATAGAAAAAGATTAAAGAATTGTAGTTTTACCAGTGATGTAAAACCAACCATGGTTTTCAAATGTTTATCCCGACATATCTCATCAGTCAATGAGAATTTGAAATTCTCACCAATCTTCTATCCATTCACTGAAGAAAAATCCCTCTTTGATTTTACTTCAGTAAAAGAAGATCAACGTCCTTTGTAGCCTCTCATGGTGGAACAAAATCCTCTAAATTTGGAGAGTGGTTGCTCTCAATATCTTGAAGAAGTGAATCCAACAGTGTCCAATCCGGCTCCTCTATAATTTGGCCTCAGCTTAGTTGCGACAACCATAGGGTATCTCTCTTGTCAATTGACTCAACTATTGGAGATCATGGCCAATGCCATTCTCAGCAAGCTAATTTTTTTAGTTTACCCTGTTTCAACAATTTTCCATGTCTCTTGGGGTTTTCAACCTGGGCCTCTCGTTTAAAAGCCCAAATATTTTACCTCTTGCTTGAGCTCTTCTATATTAGTAATAGAAAGTATGTAATTTATATTTTGTCTAACTAGGCCAAAACTAGCTAAAAAATAGAGATCTAATTATAGAGCCATCATATCCACAACAAACCTTTTGAATAATTTACTGAAAAAATATTCCATAAAGAAAAAATAGGCAATGCTTAGAAAGAAAGAAATAAACCAACAAAAGAAGACCAAAGTTTCTTTGAACAAGTTTAAAAATATGACCACAAAAGGTAAAATTTCATTCCTTAAAAGGTTCTAAAAAATTCCTTCCCCTAAAGTTAGACATGCCAAAGAATTGTGTGTCAATAAAAATGTGTAGATACTACTGTGCATCAGGGTTTGAAGATGTGTAGAAATGGCGGAAGCTGTGAATGGGGGATCAACACCCTCAAAATCTTCTGGCAGCAGCTATGAAATAAAATCATATGGTTCTTATGGACTGGTTTGATTCTTCTAGTTTATAATATTATATAACTGCAAGACTATTTTTGTCCCACTAGTAAATACACTTCTTCCAACCCCAATAATTGTGTACTTAACAAGCCACCAAAAGTTGTAACTAATCTCCAGTAAAAATCACCATGAAAACTACCACAAATGTTGGATCTATCACAAAAAGCATTTATGCTGCCAATAGTTGTAAGCATTCTAACATTTTTTTATTTCCCATCCTCAATCTGAATTCCAATGGCCTTATAAAGTACGTTCAACCACTCGCCACATTTAGTATGATTATGGTATACTAGTAGAGATAACTCAATAGTCACAAATGCAACAATGTTTTGTAAATGTTTATTGGAATGAAGATCCTTTACTAATATTCCTTAGTGCCTCCTAAGGGATTAAAAAAATATAAAATGGCCTTATAAAGGTAGATTCCACAACCTTTGCTAGAATACTCCCTACTTGTCATAAAATGGGAGCTTTAGACAGGGTATGTATATCCATCAAAGCATAATAGAAGGTGGATTTCTGTCAGATATTATGGTTGGAAATGCTCTAGTAGATATGCATGCAAAATGTGTAAGCATAGGCAAGGCACATGAACTTTTTGACAAAATGCCTCAAAGAGATGTCATCTCATGGAATGTAATGATTGCAGGTTTTGTAGAAAATTGTTTGTTGAAAAGGATTTTGAAACTTTCAAATGAATGCAATTGGTAGGTATAAAGTAATTTTTTTTTCCAGAGTCCTCCCTGCCAATTCCAAAATGGGAGCTTTGGGATGGGCTATTAACATGCACCAAAGCATAATGGTAGGGGAATTTTTTTCAGATGTTATAGTTCGATATGCTCTGGTAGACATATGTGAAAGATGTGGAATCGTAGAAAAACACTTGAATTGTTTGACAGAATGCATCAAAGATATGTCATCTCATGGAATGAAATGATTGATTGCAGAATGTGCACAAAATGCATTTCGCAAGGAACCTCTCAAAATATTTGAATTAATGAAGCACTCTAGAACACATCCTAACTGATGCAGAGTGGCAAGGGAAGCAACACTTTTCTCAAAAGCTTCTCTCAAATACTCTTGAACACACAACAAATCCACTATTCCTTTCAACAAAAAAACTTGATCACCAACATGACTCCCCTATCTAGACATCATTATAGGACTTGGGAATGATGTGAACATTCTCAACATGAATAATCAAGATCGGATATTATAATCTTGTAATCAGTTGTAGGACTGAAAATGTAGGGATAACAGATGTAAAGAAAAATATAGAGGTAAAGAAGATCAGGATAGTGAGTTTGCATGAGAATGTGCTAGTAGGAACCATTGAATGCCCTATGATTGAGAGCAGGTTTGAGAAAAAAACAAAGTTTGCAGGCATAATAGTGCAAAAGCCTAATATAACAGTGACAAAGCAACTTGCTAGAGCAAAAAAGTCAAGGAAAAAAAACATAGAGTATTAAGGGCAATGGCAAGCATGTACATGAGAGGCAAGTGAAGTCAAATCAAAAGAATTCTAACACAAGTTTGTTTTCAGGTGTAGAACATGGTAAACACTCACATGTTGGGCAGAGGAAATATAATAGACTAATTGTAGGTCTGAGAACAAAGGAAAGGATAAATTCACATGTGAACACATTTCAAAATGCTAATTGTACAGGGCAGATTGTAAGTCTAGTCTATATGAATCAGTGGAACGGTTTTGTGAACCAATGGAGCATGCATGAAGCTATCTAGAAATTTTTCCACAAATTAGAAATTAAAGGTTATTCATTGCTAATAGAATTCAATTCAGATCTAAGAAAAAATAAGAATTCTCATGCATCTCCATGGAGCTAGTATTCATGCCATCATATTGTTTTACAACTATTACTCAAGTCCTCAATAGAGGATTTCATACATATTTATCCTAGAACATTTTAGAAAATAAACAAATAAGAATAAATGTTAGTATAGGAAAAGCAATGTGAAATAGTACCAACATTGATGGGATGCAAAAAACCTAGAGAAAAGCTAAATTTAGCAGATGTGTAAAATAAACATTTAAAGTTTTTTTGCTATTAATTTCTGGTTTCAACATGAGATTTTTGCATATAAACATTGAAAGGCTTCCATCTTGGTTTGGTGCTATAAGCTATACTTCATGTTGTTTATATATAGAATATTTACCAAAAATTGTCTATATTAAAGATAAAAGAGTGTGAGAAAGGACAAACCCCGTGGCTTGGACATCAAGCATCTGACCACAACGTTTTCCCAAGAGCTCCACAACAACACCCACATATGTTTCTGGTACTTCAACAATAACAATCTGCATAGAGTTTCATTATTTCTAGCATATGAGAAGTAATGTTTTAAATTACAAGATACATATACCATCATTGGATTCTCATCATTTTACTCTTTATAAGATTCAACAATCATTAATACAAATCCAAGATGATGGTGATACTATAGTACCTCACAAGGTTCAAGCAATTTATTGTTCACTTTTTTGTTTATAACTTTTGGTGGGCCTACCATAAATTCAAATCCTTCCCTCCACCTACAAGATCAAAATGCCAAAGAAATTTTCAAAGGTTACTTTTTATTATAAGATATTCAAAATAAATGGCTTGTTGCAAAAGAACATATTGCTATAATTAACCATATCCAGCTTGGGGAAAATAGGGATCCATATACACATACATGTTCTCAATTAGTATGGTTAAATGTAATGTTCCCCTCCCACTAATAATGAGTGTATCAGTTGTTTCCCCATCTTCAAATTTCATTGCCAAATTCCTCTCAAGTTCACGATAAAGACATTCCCTTTTTTTTTTGCTTGTCACATGTTTCCCCTGAAAGTTGTCAAAATATAAAATGAATTGGCTTGGTCAATATAATTGTCTGGAATTAGTAAATAAACATTATATGAATTAATTAAGGAACAAACCTCACACCCAATAAATGGTGAAGTGTTAATTGAAAATGCCATTTTTACAGTAGGTTCTTCAACTTTAATTCCAAGCAAAGTTGAGCCATTAACTTTATCTACCAGATTTTCACCAATCTGCATAGACCATAACCAAAAACTATACATTTCAATGTTACCTTGAAATTTACTCAAAAGAAATCATCTTCAACACAAACAAGATTAGGAATGCACAATGGGATTTTTAATGGGTGAACAAAGCAATATATATACGTACAAGGATATCACTTATACCATAGAGAGCACAAATATCTCCAACTTTGACCATTTCAGTTGGAACTTTTGTAAAATTTTCATAGACAAAGAGTTCATTGACTTTACCCACTCTAAAGTTTTCATCTGATGTACACACCTGTAAATGTTGCAATTAATAAGAGGTGCAATAACATTTATAACATAAATACCTGATTAAGACCTCTAAAAAAATTAGATGAACAGTGCAAATAATGTTAGACCAGTAGAAAAACAACATATATTACAAGTAAAATAAATGTAAATATCAAGAATAAAAATATTATCTCAACAAAAGTCTTCAACTTCACAAATACTTCAAAATATGTGAAAATATCTCAACAATATTTATAATAAAACTATTACAGTTAACACCTTCCAATTTTTCTTAGCATAGAAGATATGATCCTAGTTTGTCCTTTTGTCCCATTCATAGCATTCAACTAACATTTATATTCGATGAAAATGGCCACATCAATTTAGTAAACACTTTTTATATGACATAGGTTCATATAAATTTACGCTACATTTGCAATCCACTAGCACAAGTTCTATCCACTGACTTCTAGTTTATCAATGAAAAAAGCAGAGGCAAAAGGTGAAAGGTGAACGGTGAAAGGAATTCTGGAACAGGTTAAAATCACAACTTGAATTATTAATGGTGGCCTTCCTTCTTAGGGTACTATTACTTAAAGAAAAAAGAAAGATGAAAGGAATTAGACAGGAGACCAACAAAGGTGCAAAAAACATGTGGCATTGGGGACATATGGAATGCAAATGATATCAACATATAAATTTGGGACTCCTATGAGTAGTCATGAAAAAATGCAGGGCAACAAACACAAATTCCTTTAGTGGAGAACGCTATTTTTGGTAGTGATTTTTTTCTGCATAATTTCCAGGCCTGTGGGTGCTATGATTTACAACAACAATTGTAGCTACTCCACTTTTGTGACATTTCTCAAGCCCGGTTTTGTCTGTGCTACACTGGCTTTGGTTGTTTGGGGGTCTCAAGGATGTAGCAACAGTTCCTGTTTACAAGGAATTTGTTTTAAAGAATGTGAAATTTGGAAACTTGATAATAATCCCAACCCTTACATCTATTTTAAAAGTAAATTACATTAGGAGAGTGATCTAAAACACACAGTAAAAAAACCCTCTCACACAAACGGTGAAGAAAAAAAGAAAGGATATAAAAAAATTGTACAGATGATAGGAAAAATTTATCTAAAAACCTAAAATAGTCAATGATAGAACATACCTTTTATTTTCTTCTTCTTCCTCTGATGAGTACATAAATAATAACTAGTGACTTTTTGCAACCCTATATTGTACGAGTAGATAGGAGTAGATAGAAGAAGAATGCCGAAAAACATGCTTATATTTATTTGCAAGTTAAACAGTCCTGTTGTAATTTGAACTCTCATGGTGGTCGTGTAACCAACAATGAGCTTATGCAGGTAGTGAAAGAGCAAACAATAAATGTCCTTGACCATGAAAATTGAACTGCCGGTGAGCGGATATATTTTTAGGTATTATACTTAAAGTTTTGCAAGAGGCTGCAATGGTGAGAGTAAAAAGCGATAGGCACAACATAATTTTTCACATTGCCGCATAAAAGAGCAGATAACTACTTATTAGTACTTTGTCAAAAAGTCACGTTAGAAGGATAATAAGTGTTTTAAGGCTGAAAATATGGAAGCTCTCATGAATTTGAGTTATAATAGGATATTGTTTTCTTTCCTTGAAATCTATCAATATAACACACAAAATTTTAGCGAATCATATTGACAATAAATAATTTTTGTAATTTATATAGTTAAATAATTTACAACTTCACTTTAGAAAATTGGATATAAATTGAAAATTTTTGTAAACATTGTTTTTGATTGATAGATAGCAAACTTATTAATAAATACTTAACTACTAAATGAAAAATTCATTGCAATAGTATTGCCTAACGACAAGTACTAATAATATAATATAATATAAATATAATATAATATTATATAATATTATAATATTATATAATATTTAATATAATATTATATATATAATATTAATATAAATATTATATTATAAATATAACTATTATATTAATATAATATAATATAATAATATTATATACATGACTTACATATAATGTATTAAATAGAGGATTTAATATTATATAGATGATAGATAATTCATGAATTGACTTCGTCCATGAAGAAGGGAGCTATAAATAATAAGTAATGAAACTTTGAATTTCATTGAGAGTTTGATCCTAGCTCAGGATGAAATTTGGTGGCATGCTTAACACATGCAAGTCGAACAGGAAGTGATGTTTTCAGTGGCGAATGGGTGAGTAATGCGTAAGAACCTATCGTTAGGAGGGGAACAAGCTTAGGTAGGGGTACCATGAGGGGGGCTTAAACTCTATGGATTATGATCAAATTCGAAAGAAAAAAAGAATAGATGAGTAATAATCATTTATTTAGTCATTTTTATTTGTTTGATATTAGTTATTTATTTAGTCATTTTTATTTGTCTAATATTAGTTATTTATTTAGTCATTTTTATTTGTCTGATATTTAGTCATTTAGTTTTTATTTTACCCAATGACCAAATAAGTCACTTATTAGTCATTTATTTACAATATTCTACTAGTGTTAGTCACATGACTAAAAGTTTTAGTCATGGGACTAAAAGTTTTAGTCACGTAGTCATTTATTTGCAAATTCTACTACTGAATATTTCTTCTAATTAATTAACTATTTTATTTAATTAATTTCATCTACATGTCATTTCCTAAAAATTTAATTAAATATCTTTATTTAATTAATATCATTCATATCTTTTCAAATCACAATTAAATATTTTATTTAATTATGAAATATTTTATTATTCTTCAAATCTTAATTAAATGATTATTTAATTAATAAAAATCTCCATGTCACCCATAAATAAATAATTGAATTTATAATTCATTATTTATCTTAAAATCTTTCCAAAATCCTCTCAAAAGATGATTTTTATCATATCATCTTATCTCTTCCATGAAAGAGGAAACAAATCATGCTTTTTGTTTTTCTTCTATTTTTCTCTCTAGCCTTCCCCCATCTTTGACCATTTGATCTACCAAGATTATCACAGTCATTGATCACATCAACCAATCAAAAGCTTTCAAAAACTCTATAAATACCCCTACGAATGCAAGCATTGGTTACACACACATACACACATTAGAGATAGGCGATTAGCATTTTAGCATTCGTAATTTCATAATTTTACATTCTAGCAATTATGTTTAGTTTAAGCATGTTAATCATATCTTAGCATAGCATACATTCATCTTCAATCTCCTTCTCTAGGAAGATTGTTTGTTGAGCCTAGCATACAATTTGAGAGCAAGCTGGAATCAACAAAAACACTGGAGATAGAGGACAATGGGACGTCATTGAAGAAAATGTTGTTTTAAGAGTTTTCTTTAGTTTTTAATTAGTTTGCTTCAATATAATGCCTCATTGGTGTGTTTGATTTAATTTTGAATCTACATTTATTGTACGCTTAAAATCAATTGCACATTTCTAGCACCCATCGTGGGGCATTCACCCCATTTTTAATAGGATTTTGCATTTTGGAATTCGGCTTTCTAAAAAATTTTGCATTTTA
>VDFB02065109.1:0-24373 GCA_007258455.2 Sequoia sempervirens | reverse complement strand
TAGTACAAGGATCTTCTAAGTATGATTGGTTTTGAATTTTGAATCTAATGGTGTAATGCATCATTAAGTAGCTTTGTTATGTTTAGGTGAATTTTTTCATGCATTTTCAATTGCATTTGATTGAGACTTCATACCATAGGATAAGGAACTAATCGCTTTAGGTTGTATTTATGTTGCATCTTCATGATATTTCAGAAACAAATACATTCAAATCATTAAATCTTTAATTTCTATTTGAAAATGTATGTTGGATTGAAGTTTTACCATGTTCTACTACTATTGAAATGTTAAATGCTTAAAGATATTTCTAAATCTTTGCATTTATGTAATTGTCAAGAAATTATATGTAGAACATATCTGTTATTTTACAATGTATGAGGTAAATTAGAACACGAGTATCTTAATTTCATTGTAGGGATCACCCTCCCAGGTTTTGGAAAGCCCAAAGAGTAGAGGGAAAGTTATTGCAAACTTTCACCTATTCATTGGTCATTCTGGCCATTGGAAATGGAAAAATTCATAGGTTATATGTGAGATCAGCTTGGTATTTAAAAAATAACAATAGTTACCATGCCCAATTTTTTGAGAAATGATGAAAATTTCAATTTTATAGCTTAAGAAGGGTATTGGGCATATTTGAAACCAAAGGGTATCATAGAATTTTAGTTTTTAAAATTTGAAATTTTGATGAATTTTAATAGTGGAATTAGGAAAAGTCTAGTTTTTGCTTCGTTAAAATATTTGGAAATTTTGAAAGTTTTATATGAAAATGATGGAATTTGTATGTTTTGGAAACATGGAGCATCGTGAAATGTGGTATTATGCATTGTGGGAAAGTTTCATTGACTTTGGGAAAAATTGTATTTTGCATTAGTTTTTTCCACTAGTACACAAACAACAATATATGACTAAATAAACTACTAAAAATTGCATATAAATGACTAATTTTGGTTACGTGACCATTAGTAGTTTATTGCCGGTCATTTATAATGCAACCAAATTTATGACTAAACTATTTTAGTCATTTATTTAGTCATTGATTTGTACTCATTGATTTGGTTATTAATTTGGTCATTGATTTAGTCATTGATTTAGTCATTAATTTAGTCATTGATTTAGTCGTTAATTTAGTCATTGATTGTTATTAACTAGTCATTTATTTAGTCATGGTAGTGATTTATTTAGTCATATATTTAGTCATTAATTTAGTCATTGATTTAGTCATTAATTTAGTCATTGATTGTTATTAACTGGTCATTTATTTAGTCATATATTTAGTCATATATTTAGTCATTAATTTAGTCATATATTTAATCATTAATTTAGTCATTAATTGTTGTTAACTAGTCATTTATTTAGTCAAGGAAGTCATTTATTTAGTCATATATTTAGTTGTTACTTTAGTCATATATTTAGTCATATATTTAGTCATTAATTTAGTCATTACTTTAGTCATATATTTAGTCATATATTTAGTCATTATTTTAGTCATTACTTTAGTCATATATTTAGTTATTTAGTCATTTAGTCATATCTAGTCATTAATTTAATCATTACTTTAGTCATACAGTTAGTCATTAATTTAGTCTATTTACTAGTTTCCATTAATTGGTAGTAAATTTCATCACGAAATAAATACTTTATTAAATACCATAAAATTTATAATGCAAAACTAACATAATATTAAATTTGAACTAAAACATAAAAGTAAATAAAAATATTGCATATGCATACAAGCTACAACATACTAAAATTAAAAGATTGATTTAACATCATGATAAATAAAGGTAATCTACAATAAAAAAATTTAATACAAATATATATCAAGTTATAAGATGTCAAAGATGTCTAAGAGTATATATGTAAATATAATAAAAATTGTCAAAGTTGTCTAAGAGTTTCCAAGTCTTTCAAATACACCATGATAATTAAGATCTTTAAACAACATATTCAAAATACTGCATAAAGTAGTGAGCCAAGATGTCTAGCAACTAGTACATGATAAATATGTTCAACTATGTCATTTTTTGCAAATATTTTAGTGGCCTCTATGTGAAGGTTCCTTCTTTCTCTTTCAGATGAACAACTCCATTTATTTTGTCTTCATAAACAAGGGGTATGTTACTTGTGACCTTTAAAATGATTACATTTGCATCCATTGTTCCTTTCAAGTTGACTCCATGTACAATAGATAGGGAGTGAATCCGCCCAATGCCCACAACATCACCATCTAATGGATCCAATACCTTAACTTTATCTCCTTTGAGTTTATCAATACATTCCTGCAAAAAGAAAAAAATAACACATTATAATATAAACTTGCATAAAGGCTTCCAACAAATTTTTATGCATGAATAAAATAAACTAATAAACTTGTATAGTTTTCTCTTTAGATTACAACAACTACATGCAGTTCAATCAATATCCCATTCAGACAAATAAAAAATTGTAAGATTTAATATTCAATATCATAGAACATAGAAAATACGATAAAATGTGTTCACTGAGGTCATCATAGAACTCACTGTGTTTGGAGAAGCAAGTTGCTTTCCACTCAACATACTAGCAGCTGATCTTTTTACAAACCCATTCTCATAAGCCTTCTTGTGCATACACATCAACAATTTAAATATCAACAAGTATTCCATATTAACTATTGTTCAGTAACCTTATTACAAACCTGCCTTATAACATAGAAAACAAGAGAAAATTACAAAACATACATTTCTACCAAGGTGTGAGGTCAAAAACTAGGAAAAAAGAATTTTTTATCCAAAACCTGTGGATGATAGTTATTTTTTGTTCAAAATTTCAATTCAGCTTATAAACTCAAAGTTAACATTTTGACAAAATGATTTGACCAGGTATAGGGTTAGTTTCCATCCACACATAAGGAGATTCGTAAAAAAGGATGTACAAGGCAGCCAAAAATAAATCCAAAGCATGACATTCAACTTATATTATATTTGATCTATAGCAATCCTTGGAAGATATGTTGAGTTTTTATTATGTTCAAAAGTTTCACTTCATCCATGTTCCTACTAAACTTGCATAAAGGCTTCCAACAAATTTTTATGCATGAATAAGATAAACTAATAAACTTGTATAGTTTTCTCTTTAGATTACAACAGCTACATGCAGCTCAATATCTCATTCAGATAAATAAAAAATTGTAAGATTTAATATTCAATACCATAGAACACAAAAAATACGATAAAATGTGTTCATTGAGGTTATCATAGAATTCACCGTGTTTGGAGAAGCAAGTTGTTTTCCACTCAACATACTAACAACTGATCTTTTTACAAACCCATTCTCATCAGTCTGCTTGTGCATACACATCAACAATTTAAATATCAACAAGCATTCCATATTAACTATTGTTCAGTAACCTTATTACAAACTTGCATTATAACAAATTAGAAAACAAGAGAAAATTACAAAATAGACATTTCTACCAAGGTGTGAGAAAGTAAAAATGGGGCAATGTTTCAAAACTAGTGATCAATCAACTCTCCTTTTAGCATTCAACCAACTTATCAAACATGAAAATACCAAAGTCTGTGGCTGGGGTTGGCTCAACTTTACTTCCAAAAAAATTACTTGATGCATAGAACTCCAAATCATGGCCTACAACTACCAGATATGCATAAGAAAGTCACTTCCATACAGGGGCCATGAGCAAGCAGACACACTACATGAAATTAAAACTAGAGGACAATCTCTGAATCAAAGATATGACAAATAAAGTCAAAACAATGCTTACTCCATCAAAAGGACAAATTATCAATACAAAGATGAAAAATGCTATACTCATAGATTGTCAAAAAGAGAAATACATTCTTAAATAGGGCAATCCAATGGATCAAAATAACTAGCATACTAACCTAAAAATAGACTTCTCTTTTTGGATAAACGTAGCATGCTATACTTCATAGAATTTGAAGAATTTTTTTTTTGGAATCCAAGGGAAGTGAAGAATTCACTAAATTTCTAGGGACATCTTGGGGAAGTTTGCTCACAAGCATTGAATTCAAAAGATTATGTGCCTTCATTCATTGGGCACAGAGTCAAAAAAGTAGCATAGTTAGTTGGCAATAGTACTCCTTTATTTTTTATGGCACCGGAGCAGGGGCCCAAGGGCAGCAGGGCAGCAGCCACTGGTAGGGTCAAGTCGTAGTGCACCTTGTAGGGATCAAGGGAACAGTACCCTCTTGTGAGATTTGGGGACAATAACCTCAACAAAGTCATGGTTGTGATAGCTGCCCCTCAAGCCAAGAACAAATCTGCTATTAGGAAGGCATCAAACCACATGAGGATTGAATATTTTGAATATCTAAAGCATAGATGAAAAAGGAGAAAAATTAAGCTTGAAAGTGCTAAATAACAATGTTACTAGAGAAATTTACTACTGATGTGGAAGATGAGCCTGAAAAATTATGTCAACAAAGAGAACTATAGAAGGCACATGGAACACAAGGCTATAGGAATTGTGGTGTGCCTAGAGTTGATGTCACCCTCAAAAGAGACTATTCTTATGCCATTGGATCTAGTAGAGGTGAACGTATAGAAGTCTATGATGTTGACAAGACAAACTCCAAAAAAATTTGCTAGGAAAAAGAGACTTGCAGAAAAGACAAACTTCCACCAAGCAAGAGATTCTTGTCATTAGGTAGCATTGAGATGCATGGCCCATGGATGTTAAAAATCCTGACTAGATAGGGATGTCCTAAAAGTTTTTCCAAGCAAAAGGAGATTCGTGACTCTGGCCAAAGGAGAACCTCATAGCCCAACAAAACTTTTTCCATGGGAAACTTATCTACAACAATTTCCTAGTGAAGAACAAACTCACAAAACAATAAGATTCCACCAAAAGTCTTGTGGAGGAAGAAACTTCTTCCAATGAATAACTTCTAACAACAAAAGAACTTGCAAAAAAGAAGCAACTTCCATTGGTAAGGAAAGCTTGTGAAATAGTAACTACTTTTGCCAAAGGGAAAAATTTGTTGAAAGAAGATTTCAAAAACTATAGAAACTTCTACAGATGAAGAATGAGAATCTGCCATTCGAGAAGGCCCATACTTGAAAAAAATGGGTTTGAAAACAAACAAAAAGAGCCTGCAACAAACTTCCTTCACAAAAAGTACTTTCAATTCAAAAGGGAAGCTTGTGGCCAACAAAGAATAGTGAAGAATTATGGAGCAAGTATAATCAAGGAGACACAAGTGTTGCAAACTATACAACATTGATGTGGAAGATAGTGGTAAGATGAGCTTTGTTGGAACTGTAAAAATCTGATGATTTTACATATTTTTCATCCCCCTAAGTTTCCATATGAGTCCTCATCATAAGCACAGGGGCCTTCCATCATGACATTTTGTTTGCATTTTGCCTATATTTATCCCAAAATCCATCGGGTCATGCATTTTCCATGTTGCAGTTCCTATCGACATAAGCTCATAACTGTCTCCCTGACCCACAATGCATTTTTGCTAACATATGTTTGTTGCAGGCATATCGGCATGAGTTCTTAATTGTCATAGCAATCGGCATTCACCTATGGGTATATATCGGCATGACATTCGCATGGTTTTGGCGACAGAGGAATGGTCTATCGGCAGGAGTATATTTCACCAGGGTGAGGTCTCCCCGAGTGGGTCGGGTCTCACTGACTAATACATGTGGGGGTTCATCAGCGAGAGCTAAGTGGTATCGGCATTGTGTCTTGGTGAATGTCTTCAGTCTTACCGACAGTGCGCAAAAGGTTTATATCGGTATGAGTCTATGATATGCGGAATGATGTCCCAATGACTTCATTGAGTCTTGCCGATTATGTGTTTCTTTCAAAAGGTTATTGGGGAGAGTCTTACTGAGCAACGCATTGGAGGATTTCTTCGGCCAGACATGTTGCTTTCAGTGTGAGGTCATAGTGAATTTACATTGTCACACCGACCGGTGGCAGGAGGATACATATCGGTAAGAGTTAGAGCTATCGAGGTGAGGGCTTGGCAAGTGACCTTCGGTCTCGTCGATATTACACATGGAGTTTTCTATCAAAAGACATCTCGGTGAGACTAATGTGACTTCAGAGTAAGTCCTAGTGAATTCACGTGGGTCTTACCGATGGAACACAATGGGTGATTTTGTTGGCATGAATATTGATTTGTCTCAGCGACACACAAGATGGATAAAGTCTTTCGGTAAGATATACCATGCTCTACGGGAGGTCTCCCCGACACTGGAGTTTCATAGCGAAACACATGAGACAAAGGGTTTCTGTCGGTGTGAGATTGATTTTGTCTTGGCGATCAGGTATGGACCCGGGGCTTTCGGTAAAACAAAGAGCACTCTATATGAGGTCTCCCCAATGTCAATATGTTATAGCAACCCACATAATATAGAAGGATACATCAGTGAGAGAACCATTATGTCACACTAACAATTTTGTATCGTGAGGATCTTCGATAACACGTGGGTTGTTTTGTGAGATGTCTCTTTGATATAAAAAGGCTATAGCGATAGTGAATGAAAAAAAGGGCATCTCGGTGAGAAACTTGCTTGTGTCTCAGCAAATGAATAATACACTAAGAGATGCATATCGATGAAACATAATGTAATCTATTGGACATCTCCCCGACTCAAATAAGTCACGGCGAAATAGAAAGAACCAAGGAAATAGGGAATTGATTGTGTGGGGTTGGAATCCTTGTTCAAGGAGAAAGGCCACCCCACCACTGAAAAATATGTTTTATGTTCTATTGAGGTGGCCAAGATGGATTCTTAAATCAATTTTATTGGTCTAGATTCTGAAGAAATTCAACTTGGATTATATTTAGCATTGTTAACCAATATCTATTTTTCAAGATCTGAAAGAAGATTTTCAGTGAGTTTCTTTTGTGGTTTTAGAAAAATTGATTCCAAAAATTCAGGCCCTATTGGTTTGTTTCTATTATATCTAATTCTTTTTTGTTTGCCTTATTGAACCACAGTTTTTGTGGGCTGGAGAGGCCTATGTCATATGGGTTCGTACCTTAATGTTTAGATTCTTCATTCTCTTCCACATAGATAGATAGATGGGATGCGTGGAGGAGTCTATTTGCCATCTTTCTTTTGTCTGCTATTATTCTTGAGGCTGTGGTTGTTTTTGATATTAGCTGTTAATATCAAAGTCTAGGGATGGTTTTTTTAAACTATTTTGTGGATAGTTTTGGCTGATAATCTATTTGAATTGGATTATAAATGTTGGTTGCACCTATTTTAAGCATATTTGTGTTCTTCAAATTGCATTGCTACTTTTTTCAAATCCATTTCTCTCATTCTATGAGCAGCCCTTGATCTTCCTTTTTTTTTTCAAAAGGAACAAAAAATATGCAGCAGATTCTTTTTTAAAGGTTTTCCTAAATTTTTAATTGGTTACAACTCATAGTATGGTTTATCAACATGGTATTTATGTATTGAGATTATAACGAATGTGCTATAGGTTGATTATTGAGTCAATGTATATTTTAAAATAGAAAATTAGTGAAGAACAATGACACTTGGACAACATTAGTAAAGTACCATCTCTATACATTGCAGTGCCTCTTGTTCCCATCCTACTTTCCTAGAATATTAAAGGGTTCTCTTTGGCATCCATTATTTGCATTCCTGTTTCCTTATTCCCAAAAATGGGACTCGATGGGAGCATCTCTTGAAATTGAATTTCATTTTTAGTATGTTGAGAAATGATGCACCCAATCCTGAATTCAATTTGAAGAAATGTAGATAAATTTAAGGGAGATTGAAAATTTAAGGTTCCTTTGAGAAAATTCATAAGTCTAGTATAGGGATATTAGTAATTAGTAGAAAAGGAAAATAAATCTGATTTAAATAGAATCAAGATCAGAAAATAATATGTTAAAGTGAAATATATAAAAAAGGAATGTTGCACATGATCCACCGAAAGTAGTCCATTATGACTCATTTATTAAATATTATGTAATTAACTAAAGTCTTAAAACTGTAGCAATATGAGATATTATTGTAGAACCAGAACCAAAAACAATATTTTATAGAACTAGAACTCATTTATAAGCAACCAAAACCAGAACTCATTTATAAGCAACCAAGGAAAATACCAGAACCAAAAACAATATTTTAGATGCTTAAAATGAACTCATTTCACATACCAAACATTTTAGATTTAAAATAAATCATAAATGAATCTGATATACAATTCTGGTTGTGACCTATGCTCAAACCCAAAGCAGCCAAAATTAAAAATTAATCTAAAGGTTTCATAGCTCACCTCAATATCATGCACATACTCCTTGAATTCAGCATAATCACTGTCAACATTGTCCTGAAGTTGTGTAGCTTTGCTGAGAGCTCTATTGACAAGGTCTTTTCCTTTTTGTTCTACTTTCATATAATTGTTTTGCAACTATAAAAACATATAAAGTAAGACAATTATGAAGAGCTCAACAAAGAAAAAACAACAATAGAGAAAGAGTATGCAAAAAAATGATATAGTTGAGAATCAAAATATTGAGGAATAGCCTCTTACCTGATCTGAATCTATGGAATTATGGTCATTCCATGCAGAAACTATAGGCTTAATAGAGGTAGCCAACTACGAAACTTTCTCGGTGAGACCATGTAAGCAACTCATTATATGTTGGTACTCTTCATTTGAGTTGACATGATTTGGAGAGAATCTTACTGGGCGTTCAACAAATGGCTGTGAAATCTCTATTGACGAACTAAATTTCCAATTCATACTACTCTTAGATTTAGTACGATCTAGTGTTGCCATATAATTGACAATATCTTCTACTCCTACTTCTTTATTATTGTTTTCCACCTAAAAAACAATGTCAATTTCAACATATAGTCAGTTCAATAAAAAATTGAATTAAATAACACAATGTAAATAGAACCAAAAATCCATACACTTACTCCAAATTTGTCAATTTTGGTCTGCAACCCGCCTCGGCCAAATGTATATTCAACCCTCACATTATCTCTTGCTCTCTTGCCTCTATTACTCTTTGTCAAATATTCTTTAGAACACATACTTTCTTTCAATGCCTCTCACTATTTGGGAGATAGAGTGGAGTCTAACCTCTCATTTCCCTCCATGATTATTTTTCTACAATTGTATCTAAAATTGTTCATCAGAAGTCTCATCTTGTGCTTGTAATATTTTCTAGAGATTTGTCCACTAATAGTGTCAAAGGAATTTTCCATTTTTTGTATAACATATTCCACATTTCGTGGATCTTGCTGTGCAAAATTTGATTTGCAAATATCCAAATGGGCCCTACATCTTATGCCCAACTCCGAGGCCCACCTTGCAACATTTTGCCCAATGGGTTCACCATCTCTTGATACCTCAACCAAGAATGACTTCTTCCCTTCTAATATTCTTTCTTTTGCATTCCTCTCTGTAGATCTGTATAAATCTTGACTCAATCTTTGTCTTTTAACAAAAGCAGACACATCTTTTGTTGAACCACTACCAATATTTCTAGTTGATCCACTAATTCCATCAAAAGTTGTAGATGCAACAGGTGCACTCTGAGGCACATCAGATGCAAGAAGACTCTCTTTATGACTTTCATTAACCAAAACTTCATGCTCCTTGGCCACATTAGGTGTGGCATGAGTAGGTAGATCAGTACTAGTCTCCCCAGATTTCACTTCAAACACATCCTTTATGTGTTGGCTTCTACGAGCTGGCAACACTGTATATTTACTTTCTTTTTGTTTTTTCTCTGCATTTTCTCTGCACTCTTTTTCTTTCCTGTAAAATAAATAAAAAATATCATATCATGTCTTATATACATAAAGCTCTTGCCTATAAAATTTCATTAAACGGTATTAAATAAATAATATACTACTTAGTGGATTTACAACTTGCTTGTTTGTCAAACCAAGACGCGATAAATATTCATTATTCTTGGCCACACGTTCTTAACGAAAGCGCTCATAATCTGTCACTAGAATTTCAGCATTATGATCAATATCATCTAATTTGTGCCTTAAATTCTTTTTCCTCATTTCCTGATGTCCAAAAAAATAATAATGTATAAATTAGCAACTTGATACAAAGATAATTAACCGTAACAAAAATTGCATAAATACAAGTTTATGAGGTCTTAGTTTTAATGAACAGTCATTAAAAAATGTAGGAAGTCTAAAGCACTGCAAACAACAATAGTCATTAGACGTTGTGGGTATTTCAATCAATGGATATTAAATAATGGTTCCCTACAGAAATGCCAGTTGCATAAAAAGGTTAGCAATGTATTTGAATCAATCCATCAAATATTGGGATTAGAATAAGGAGTCCTTCACATTGGATGCGGATTCACCATTAGGTCAGCGATAAATTTGGTGTTCCTGGTCTTTTGGCTTCATTCCTCTATTCTTTTGTTTAATATACAATATGATCTTTTTGGGCAATGAGCAGTTATATCTAAGTCTTTGTGGGATGAATGGGTTCAAAGTGAGGCAGATGCCCAGACTTTGTTTACATCGACACCTCCTTCATCTAAAGTAGTAGAGCTCACAAAAACTTGGGATATCTACAGATTACAAATCTCATTATCAAATATTATCCTAACTGTGAATTGTCATTTTCTAGATTTGATATAGCTCCATAGCTTGATTCCATTACTCTGCTACTCAGCTTGCTTAAGGTGCTTAGCTCATAGTTGAATTCTTGAAGCAATATCAAGGTTTCAAAGAATTCACCTACAACTGAGTAGCTAATGCATTATACATGTCATGGTATACAATTCCTCAAGTGAAATTTTCAAGAAAAGGGAAATGAGAACATGAAAGAGACTACATATGGGATTCTAGATGACTTGGTTGTCACATCAAGACCAAATGCAGTAGCTTTGCCATGGAATTTTCTTAACTACAAAGGTTTTCCAATGAAGATGATAGATAAAAATGTGATAATGGCAGCCATTGGCATTCTAGGTAACTTGGCTGGCACCAGGACCAAATGTAGAAGCTTTGCTATGGAAATATGGCTTCTCAAAAGGTTTTTCCAATACGTGCTTGTCATATATTCAGATGTAAGAAACAAGGACCTCAATCATAATTAAAATATATACCAAATTATTTGTTCAAAGATTAAAATTTTAAAAACCAAAAACCAGTTCCTAGAAGAAAAATTACTCATGAGAATTGTGTGTCTCTAAAAGAAATCCTACAAATAGGCTTTTAGCAATGCTATACATGGATCAGTAAAGCAAACAAAGAAAGACCCAATAAGAACTATACCTAGATATTTAGTTCACCATGACATTATTAGAAAGTTAAATGAGTGGTTTTGAATTATTCTTTTTTATTTGGGCACAAATTTCCATTATTTAGACTATTTATATAACACAATTTTTAACTCTACTTACATTCTTGTCAAACTTTGAACAACAAACAAGAGAGCAGTAGAAATATTACTAGAGATTACACCTTGGTGTGCAATGGGCACGCCAAAGAGGTATGGAAGATCAATTGGGAAAAAAAATGGTGATTTTTTGCAAACATTTAAAAAAAAATAGAGTAGGCCACGATCTTATTGAACAAGATATTTAAAAATTATTTTGAGTTCAAATTATGTTATACCAGAGAAAAGGAAATTGCTCAATCTACAAAAATTGACTAGATTGGGTTGTAAAGTTGTATATACCTTGGATTCATGGAAGCACTTCTATTGGTAAAATTTTCAGGAGCTAGAGGACCTTGAAAAACATTACCCTTTCCATTTAGAGCATCCTTCATTAGAGGCATGCAACTTTCTGTCAACGCATTTTGGCTAATCAGTGAAGGAGATGATAAAATAATGCAATTATCTTTGGTTTCACTTTGTTTAGACATTTGATCTTGAATATCTTGATCATTAATCTCCATTTTACCCTGGTTTATCATTTGATCTTGGACATCTAGATTCTGTGATAGAGATGATAGGACAACGCCATTATCTCTGCTTTCAGTTTCACTCTAACTTGACATTTTATCTTGAAGGATCCCAATGGAAAATAGAAATAATTCACTTTGAAAGTAGCCAAAATTGGTTACAGGGACTCTAGAGAAGAGACAAAGGAACCAGAAGGTGGGTCTAGCTTAAACTACATTGAAATTAGAGCTATAAAAGAAAAAGAAGAAATCATAGAAGCTAGTGTGAAAAATAATAAACTAAAGGAGAATGATCATTCATCTACAAGCTTAGCTCTATATGTGGAACAAAGGAAGGAAGAATCTTTTTCTAAAGCTTAAGATCATTTGTCCCACTATAGCTCTTTCCTCAAGTGAAGCCTTGTCATATATGGTATCAGGTAAACTTTCTTGTTCTTGAAGATAGGGGGTGGAACAATTTTAGTAAAATGCAAAGCCTCCCTTGAAACAGGGGGTAAATTCGAGAGGAATAATTGAGCCACTTAGAAACCTGAAACCAAATTAGTAAGTGTATATAAATTGTCCATAAAAAGATTCTAAACTGCAAGATAAAATTAGGATCTTTACCTTTAGGATCTTTACCTACCAATTTTAATTGTACACATTTTAGATACTTTTTCAAAACAAAATCCAAATTATTTTGGATTTGATGATGAATAATTATTACTTGTTTTGCATTCAAATCCTAGTGAAATTTTCTCATAGATAAGTAATTTTCTTTAAGAGCTTCCTTGAATGGCTTTTCTATAAGCGGCTCACACAGTTTGTAGATAGAAAATCTGACTTGCAATAGAAACGTAAGGCTATCATTATGCCATAACTTTAAATTTGGTCTTTTTAGTAATTTTGACCCAAAAAGTGATATTGCCTTTTACTTAGTGAAATGCAAAACAAAGAATGGATTTAGAGACCTGGGGTTCTATAGTCCATACAATTATGAGACAAGATTCCTATAACTACATTCCTATAATTTTTTTATGCTTCATCTGACATAGGACCATTTTCACCAAAATCCACTTGAATAATTTCTTGGATGAATCCAACATAAAATTTCTTCTCAATTTCATGAAGAAATTCAGCACTAACAACACAATCACAATTTGTCTTTCCTTTGTCTTTTTCTTCCACTCTTAAATGACTACCATAGGCCCACATTCCACTAAAACGCATAGCCCATAAATGTGGAGGTTGTGAAAGCTCACTTTCCTCTGTTGTTATATCTTGACCTTCTTCTTTTGCATCACTGATTACATTAGCAATCCATTCTTCAAATTTTGGAAAAGAATCACCTCTAATCAAATCATGACATCTGGGCTTTTGAGGTCGATGTTGCATCCAAGCTTGATTCTCTTCTTCATGTTTTCTACATAGAATAATGACGTACAAATAGTAAGATTAATAATATAAATGTGTAAATGCAATTGAGTAAATAAATTATTGTGTAATTTTTTTTACCTGCATCACTTATCAAACGAAGATGTGTTTTGAAGAATAAAGGCATGTATTGCACTTCTTTCTTGATATGATAGCGACATCCATTTCCTTCTAATACTTCACCTACAACTCTCTCATCTTCATCATCATCCCATACATGTCGATTGACATTTTTAAAATCCTTCGTATATTCTGTGCAAAATCCCATGGCCTCTTGCATTGAATATCCCTCAGACATGTTGCCTTCTAGTTTTGCCCTAGTACAAATAATTTTTTTCAAAACCTTCAAATATCATTCTATAGGATACATCCATCTTGTTCTTACTGGGCCACAATGCTCTAGTTCATATTGTAGATGTATCAAAAGATGCATAGAAATGTTAAAGATTGTTGGTGGAAATTCTCATTCCAAGAGACAAAGGACTTCAACAACCTCCTCCCTCAAACTATCAAAGTTCGAAGGATCTAATACATGTAAACTCATTCTCTTTAATATTAGGCCCAACCTTATAATTGCCAATCTTGGCCCCTTTGCCAAACTCGATATATTTACCACAATAGGTAAAATATTCTCTATTATGACATGATAGTCATGGGTCTTGAGGCCTCTTAAGCTATTACTGTCAGTTTGGCTTCTGATGCTACTACTTACATATCCAATGGGAAAGCGAGTCCGAGACATCAACTGTAAGAATTGTGCATGTTGTTCCTTTGTCCAAACATAAGGAGCACTAGGTTTTTATAATTTTTCATTATCATATTTTTCAACCCAAATATTTTGATGAATCTTTATTTCTCGGAAGTCTTCATGTGATAAAATAGTATCAAAAGCACCAAAAAGAGTTTCTATAATAGCATAAGCTATATTTTTCTCAGTATGCCTAATGGCTATATCCTTAAAGTATGGCAACTTATACAATATGCACAACCGTTTTACACCACTTTCATTACATGGATCATATCTACTGCCATCAATCCCATCATTTTCAATAAATGACATTCTTTTTTTTCCATTCTCAATAATGTAATCACCTGTTATTAGCAATGGCGCTTCACGATTCTCTTCTTGACCATTGAAACGTGTTTTTTGTTGATGATATGGATGATCCATTTTAAGGTAAGCACAATGTCCACAATAAATACACTTACGCAAACTTCTTGAGTGCCTCACAAAATCCTTAAAGTTGCAAGCAGGACATCCATGGTATCCATGAATAGAGAGACCAAACAATGTGCCATATGCAGGAAGATCATGAATTGTAAACAATAAGGAAGCTCTTAAAGTGAATTTGATTGAATGACCATCCCTTAAAGATTGAATTGCTTCAATTCCTTTCCACAATTCCATTAGCTCATCATATAATGGCTCTAGATAAGCATCGATTGTATTTGAAGTCACACTTTTCTTTCTTGATATAATCAACGATAACATTAAGAAAAATGGTTTAGTTGCAAACCATGGAGGCAAGTTATAATTTATTAGAAACACTGGCCAAGTTGACCATTTAGTACTTTGATCTGAGAATGGGTTCACCTCATCTAGAGCCAAACCCAACCTTATATTACGAGGATCTTGAGAAAAATCAGGCCATCTATTATCAAATTCCATCCATGTCTTAGAATCAGGCACATGTCATTGTTTTCCATCAGTGCTCTTATTTTTGGCATGCCACTACATAAGTTCAAAAATGTCTCTCTACCTATACATTTGGAGTAATCGTGGGATTATTGGAAAGTGGTGAAGAACCTTTCTAGGAACCACAACTGATTTCAACCCTTGCCTATACCTCACTTCATGACATTTCAGACATTCACTCTGATTTGCAAGATTTTTGTGAAATAATACACAACCATTCACACATGTGTGTTTTCATACCCCAAGCCGAGCTTACTGATTTGCTTTTTACATTGAATTTGTTTTGTTGGCAATGTCGAGTCAGATGGTAACAATGAATTTAATAATGCCAATAACTGATCTACACTCTCATTTGTCCAGCCATGTACCACTTGCAAGTTAAGAATTTGAAGGATTGTTTCCAAATGACTTAACTTACAATTAGCATAGATAGGCTTTAAAGCATCCTCCATTGACTTGGCCCAATCATCTTTAGACCCTCATTCAACATTCTATCAACTTCAAACCCTTCATCAAACATTTTTGTCTATTCATCTATGTTTGGTGCCACTTCATCTATGTTCGTTGCCTCTTCATCTCTCACAGTCTGCAATTCTATCATATCTTCATAATAATTGTAATCCCAAGGGCTTATACCACTATGCCCATATCTTATCATATGTCGATAAATCATATTTCTTTTTTTCACCTTTCCACCAAGACAATTTTTACATGGACATGGATATTTGTCAATGTCCCTCTCATCAGCTACTCTCTCATCATTTGCATGATATTAATCAGTAGTCAACCTTTGACGCTGATCCATCTATAATATTGTGCATTCTAGTATTAATTTAGTTTTTGATTTAAAGAAAAAACATAAATCTGAAAATAGAGATGCCAAAACATTGTTGAAAGTAGTCAATTTTAGTAGAGACCATAACAGAAAGAAGAGGATATAATGAGTCATTGTTCTGAGATCTATCTTACATTCATTTGAAGTTTACCTACTGAGAATGGAATATGCCTATTTTTCCTATCAGCTTACTTTCGGCAATGAGGGTTTTGAATTACCTCTAAATTCACTACAGAGGGCTTCGCTGACTTCAAATTTGTTGCAACAAACTCTGAATTCCTTGCCCGCCTTTTCAAAAGTCTCCAAGTCCTATCCAAACAAGCTTTATCACCCATACAAGTGCTTCAATACCTGTCCACGAGAATAACAAACATCAACAACAATCCAATTTCATTCCCATGCCAACAATTATACATTTTACAGGAATAACCCAAATACAGGAACTTTCAAAGATAGACTACCCAAAATAACAATTAGCTCTCTAGGCTACAATGCTCATCCATCCTTAACTCCCAACAACAAGGACACACCACATTCTTCAGCTAGATTCAAAAACACACAAGTCTCCTTAAAAGAACACATTTCAACAAGTTTTTATGTCCACTCAACATATGAGACTCCAACTATACACACTGTCCTAAACATGACTGTGTTAACACTGCCCTTCGTTAACAATAAGTAGACAAGAGCTTCAATCTTATCTACACACCCAAAATCTATCAAGAAAAGGACTTTCATACACCATGGAAACCATCAAAACTTGTTGACTCTCAAGTTGGACCACTCACCCAAATCAAATCTCAGTAATCTGCCCCAAACACTAGTTTTTACCAGTTTGTCATGAAACACAGTCAAGACCATTGAAAGATACATGCTTCAAGGTTGTTGTTATTAACTAAACTCATCTGCAAAGGGATCTATTGAAGGAACTTGGCTTGCAACTTTTATGCTATGCATTTTGTTTGTCTTTTGTCCTATGTTTCCCTAATCACTAAGTTGGAATGCTTCAGTGATTTATAAAACAATAGTGTTGTTCCACTGTAAGTTGGAGAATATTTTACCATTCAATGACCAAACTAGGTGAATGAAAATTTATAAGTTTAGGCACCAATACCAAGCATAACAATGGCTGAAGCCATCGTCACTTAAGAAATAATATAAATCACCTTAGTAACAAAAGTCCTAGGGAGCTTACCATCATTCACACATGTTTGAGTCATGTTCTTCCTCTATGTTAGTGGCAACACTTCTGGGTTACCTGTAATCCATTATAAAAAACCTCTCTAATGTTAGTGGCGGCACTTTCTGGGTATCTATAGTCCCCCAAAATCTCCCTCCATGTTAGCGGCAACACTTCCTCTGTACCCATAATCTTAAAAAATAAAAAAATGAACTTTTGTGGAAACTTATATTGAGTGATATTGATACTTAAGAGGCACACGGGAGTAGACATTTTCATATGTATCCTAAATGGAATTCAAGGTGTAGTTTCAGAGGCATCGTAAGTGGAATCTAAGGCAAAGTGACCTTAAAAGAGGTAAGGAATTGAGTCATGTCTCACATAGAGGTCAGTTGCAAAGAGAAGAGACAGGTTGAATGTTAGAAATAGTAATGGAAACTGGTTTTGGGACATTCTCTAGTAATTTTTATTCTCCCTATCAATATATCCATATAATTACAAGGTGTTTTGGTCAATCGGTAGGTTGAATAAGCCATATATACTAACATCCAAGGGAAATCATCTCATCAATGAACAAGGTTAAGCACCTTTCAATGGAGTGACAAAAAAAAGTAAGAGAGGACCTACTGCAAACCTTAAAAAATTAAAATACTGTTCATTCTCCATTTTGTAAACAAAGGAAATCTAAAGCCATGTGACAATCTCATTACAAATAGTCCACACTAGCAATAATTACATCAAAATTTTGCAAGTTTGTGTAAAGGCTATACTAGGCAGTGCTCAGAGGTAGAGATTGAATAAACTGTAGAGAATTTTTTGTTTATGATCTTGTTTATTTTATCATTTGGTGGTAGAAAATTACCGAGGTATGCAAAATGCATCTGTAGGGAAGAGATTGCCAATGGAAGTTCTTGTAGACTCCCTAATGCTAATTTGAACCTCATTTTTGTTAGCAACTATAAAGTTAAAAACAATAATGTTAGCCATTGTTTCATGTAGTTGATGTAATTGTGAGTGGCATTGACTTACCTATTGTCTTTATTTATGCGAGCATAATTTTTTCCTTTACTTGGTCTAATACAATCAATCCCCTATTCTAACATAATAGGTGAGGTAGCCCATGTGGAGTTTAGGCACCATCAACAATAAGTAAAAGTGGAAAGTTTAGAGATAAGCATATCTAGTGCTTTGCAAGAAGCTCCTGGAATCTCTTTTAAGAATCATGTGCTTTGCACAAACCCAAGCTATACTTTCTTTCCTACTAAAAGATGTCTATGTTGATTGTCAATAGATCCTCTCCCAGTGATTATTTTTGTGAGTTGCTATTCTTTGTTCCTATTGAAGAGCTATTTGACAGAATGTGGTTGAAAGGACAGTCAACTAAATGCAAGGGAAATTTTTAGGCTTCACAAATTAGTCATAAATGCAAAAGATAAGTTATAAATGAGCAAGTTTATGATAGTCATTAATGGACTGTGTGTGAAGGGACAGTCCTTTAAAATTGATACGAAGTGGAATGTCCATAGATTGAGGAGTAGTTTACTATACTATTATGAGAACATAGGAACCACCTTGCTCAAACATCAACAATAGTAACCCTACCTTTAAGACTACTTCTAACCTTTGAGTCACCTTAGATAGCTTTCACAAAACAGTTTCTAGACACTTTGATTCTGTGATGGAAAACACCTTGGAGACCTAATGCCCTTTTAAGACTATATCCCACCTTGATAGCCACAAGTCATCATTTATAGATACATACAAAAGAAATCATCAAACAAGTGATAGTCTTAACAGTCATTAAGGAAGACAACCTATTGAAAGAGACAACATATAACATGTTGAAAGCATACGAGGCATATTTATAGATGGTATAAGCAAGAATAATAGTTCACTATGCAATGAAGACAAATCTGGGGAGACTCTACACATAGGCAATATAGCATAATGAGGCTAGTGATCAAGAGATAGAGGATGACAGTCACATTGCAAAATATTCAATAATAGTGATAAGAGATTGTAAAGTTTGGACAGTCAAGATGAATGCATGTGGAAAGAAACAGTCAAAAATATCATTCTAATGCAAAAGTATAGTCCAAGAATGGCAAGGAAGGATGGGCATTGCCAACTAACGAAGGAAAGGGTTCAGGGGCAGACTTCAAGCAAAGCAATAACGGTTCACCTCAAGCAACATGAAGATCCTAAAAGCGTATCACCTTACAAGTAGGGCATATGATTTTTTGAAGATTACAATAGTCTATAAGCAAAGATTCAGATAGCATACATCAATATTCTCATGAGTTGGGTCATTTGTTAGAGTATGTGTTCCTAGAAATGAACACTCGCCATGAATTTGTTAAGATGCAGCATATCAAAGTTCACAGTCACCTTTCATGCCAAAATTTTTATTTATTTTGGCTTCAGTACGAGGCAAAGTAATGTCCTTGTTCTTCAAAAATGCTAATAGGACCTAATGCAAGTGCATATGTAAGTAATTGAATTGTACTTTCTTTGAATGTTTTGGAACAACTTCCTATTGAAGAGCTATTTGACAGAATGTGGTTGAAAGGACAGTCAACTAAATGCAAGGGAAATTTTTAGGCTTCACAAATTAGTCATAAATGCAAAAGATTAGTTATAAATGAGTAAGTTTATGGCAGTCATTAATGGATTGTGTGTGAAGGGACAGTCCTTTCAAATTGATATGAAGTGGAATGTGCATAGATTAAGGGGTAGTTTACTATACTGTTATGAGAACATAGGAACCACCTTGCTCAAACATCAACAATAGTAACCCTACCTTTAAGACTACTTCTAACCTTTGAGTCACCTTAGATAGCTTTCACAAAATAGTTTCTAGACACTTTGATTCTATGATGGAAAACACCTTGGAGACCTAATGCCCTTTTAAGACTCTATCCCACCTTGATAGCCACAAGTCATCATTTATAGATACATACAAAAGAAATCATCAAACAAGTGACAATATTAATAGTCATTAAGGAAGACAACCTATTGAAAGAGACAACATATTAGAGGTTGAAAGCATAGGAGGCATATTTATAGATGGTATAAGCAAGAATAATAGTTCACTATGCAATGAAGACAAATCTGGGGAGACTCTACACACAGGCAATCAAGCATAATGAGGCTAGTGATAAAGAGATAGAGGATGATAGTCACATTGCAAAAGATTCAATAATAGTGATAAGAGATTGTAAAGTTTGGACAGTCAAGATGAATGCATGTGGAAAGAAACAGTCAAAAATATCATTCTAATGCAAAATTATAGTCCAAGAATGGCAAGGAAGGATGGGCATTGCCAACTAACAAAGGAAAGGGTTCAGGGGCAGACTTCAAGCAAAGCAATAATGGTTCACCTCAAGCAACATGAAGACCCTAAAATTGTATCACCTTACAAGTAGGGCATATGAATTTTTGAAGATTACAATAGTTTATAAGCAAAGATTCATATAGCATACATCAATATTTTCATGAGTTGGGTCATTTGTTAGAGTATGTGTTCCTAGAAATGAACACTCACCATGAATCTATTAAGAGGCAGCATATCAAAGTTCACAGTCACCTTTCATGCCAAAAAGTTGCTGATTTTGGCTTCAGTACGAGGCAAAGTAATGTCCTTGTTCTTCAAAAATGCTAATAGGACCTAATGCAAGTGCATATGTAAGTAATTGAATTGTACTTTCTCTAAATTTTTTGGAACAACTTCCTATTGAAGAGCTATTTGACAGAATGTGGTTGAAAGGACAGTCAACTAAATGCAAGGGAAATTTTTAGTCTTCACAAATTAGTCATAAATGCAAAAGATTAGTTATAAATGAGTAAGTTTATGACAGTCATTAATGGACTGTGTGTGAAGGGACAATCCTTCAAAATTGATATGAAGTGGAATGTGCATAGATTGAGGGGTAGTTTACTATACTATTATGAGAACATAGGAACCACCTTGCTCAAACATCAACAATAGTAACCCTACCTTTAAGACTACTTCTAACCTTTGAGTCACCTTAGATAGCTTTCACAAAACAGTTTCTAGACACTTTGATTCTGTGATGGAAAACACCTTGGAGACCTAATTCCCTTTTAAGACTCTATCCCACCTTGATAGCCACAAGTCATCATTTATAGATACATATAAAATAAATCATCAAACAAGTGACAGTCTTAACAGTCATTAAGGAAGAAAACCTATTGAAAGAGATAACATATTAGAGGTTGAAAGCATAGGAGGCATATTTATAGATGGTATAAGCAAGAATAACAGTTCACTATGCAATGAAGACAAATCTGGGGAGACTCTACACATGCAATCAAGCATAATGAGGCTAGTGATCAAGAGATAGAGGATGATAGTCACATTGGAAAAGATTCAATAATAGTGATAAGAGATTGTAAAGTTTGGACAGTCAAGATGAATGCATGTGGAAAGAAACAGTAAAAAATATCATTCTAATGCAAAAGTATAGTCCAAGAATGGCAAGGAAGGATGGGCATTACCAACTAACGAAGGAAAGGGTTTAGGGGAAGACTTCAAGCAAAGCAATAATGGTTCACCTCAAGCAGCATGAAGACCCTAAAAGTGTATCACCTTACAAGCAGGGCATATGATTTTTTGAAGATTACAATAGTCTATAAGCAAAGATTCAGATAGCATACATCAATATTCTCATGAGTTGGGTCATTTGTTAGAGTATGTGTTCCTAGAAATGAACACTCACCATGAATCTATTAAGAGGCTGCATATCAAAGTTCACAGTCACCTTTCATGCCAAAAAAGTTACTGATTTTGGCTTCAGTACGAGGCAAAGTAATGTCCCTGTTCTTCAAAAATGCTAATAGGACCTAATGCAAGTGCATATGTAAGTAATTGAATTGTACTTTCTCTAAATGTTTTGGAACAACTTCCTATTGAAGAGCTATTTGACAGAATGTGGTTGAAAGGACAGTCAACTAAATGCAAGGGAAATTTTTAGGCTTCAAAAATTAGTCATAAATGCAAAAGATTAGTTATAAATGAGTAAGATTATGACAGTCATTAATGGACTGTGTGTGAAGGGACAGTCCTTTCAAATTGATATGAAGTGGAATGTGCATAGATTGAGGGGTAGTTTACTATACTATTATGAGAACATAGGAACCACCTTGCTCAAACATCAACAATAGTAACCCTACCTTTAAGACTACTTCTAACCTTTGAGTCACCTTAGATGGCTTTCACAAAAAAGTTTCTAGACACTTTGATTCTGTGATGGAAAACACCTTGGAGACCTAATGCCCTTTTAAGACTCTATCCCACCTTGATAGCCACAAGTCATCATTTATAGATACATACAAGCTTCTACAGATATACCAAAAGAATGCTTTGCTTACCATACATGAATAAGAGACATAGAATTGCAATAGAAAAGGAATCCAAATCTATTTTCTCACTATAAAGATGATTCCCCAGTCTTACCTGTAAAGCTATGTGTTGTTGAGCCTGAGCTAAGACATTATCTTGGTCTAGTTTTTGTTGACCACTGCTATGAGAAGGAAATAAGATGGAATCAATTAGATTATCGAAAGTACAGATTAAAAAATAATAATATAGATTCAATTGTATTATAGCCTCATGCATATCTATACCTGGCTATAGCACGACGAACAATCAAAGTTTTATCTCCCAATTTAGGGAAGCACATGCAATGTCTGTCACAACTGGATCCTAATATTTTTGAGAAAATTAATTAGCATCTTGAATATGACAAGAAATAATGATGCTTGTGTCAGAGTATTGAAAATGCCATTTCAAATAAAATTTGTTAAGAACTTACAAAAATATCAGCATAAAGGCTCACTTGGTAGACACAAAACCCATAACCTTTTGAATTCCTAGTATCTCTATCTTTACATTCACCTATGCAATCACCTGTGTTGTATGTAAAATTTCATATCTTTTTCATCTTGTCTACTGTGATATCAAAAACAGACTTGAAAACAAATGTGAAAAAATTGAAGGTTCTTATTTAAATTCACCATTCTCATAACTAAATTTCTTGTGTATTCGCAGTCACACCACCATATAATGAAATAATTAGGAATGACTTTATTGTTGTCATTAGTAGGTGGAAAATTAGTTTGAGAACACTAATTGTATCAATCTATTGAGATAAACAATGAAAATAGACTATTAATTTACAACAATCTGTTTTAGAATGAGTTTGTTTTGCATAAAGATCTGGAGTTTTTAACAATATTACCTGTTTGCTTGCAGATGACCCACAGGTTGAAGAAAATGAAAACTAGGGCATAATATTTCTACATATCCTCATCATTAAAAAGCCAATACAATGACCACTTCCTGCCACACCCATTGTAAGCTTTCCTACCAAAAGAAGCTACATCCTGAGTGCAACACCGCGGCTATAGCAGTAGATGAGAGAGCCAACTAAGAACCATCGAAAAGATGGGAAAAAACAACAGTTTTAATGGCTATAGCAGCAGCCATGAGAGAGAGCCATCGAAAAGATGAGAAGAAACATCATTTTTAATTTTAGGGAAAAGGTGTGGGAAAATTAATTATATTTTTAGGGAAAAGGTATTTTTTCTATTGTCTTAATTTGAGACAATATAAAATTAAAACTAGCACTTGCACCTATAGGAGGTTCAAGAATAAGCCAATAGGAGATTGAACGTAAAATTTAAATGTGTTTTAATATTGCATTAAATGAAGTATTGCACTCATTGCAATTATAAGAATGACATATATGCAACTTAACTGAAACACTATGATATCATTTTAATTGTACAATTTTAATTCAAGTGGTATTCAAGTTAGGTGATATTTCTAAGGTCCAAATTGAACATAATAATGGATAACAATTATTGTAAACGAAATGACAAATTTGAAAGTAATGAGCAACGTACTCTAAGCAATTGCAATCTCTATTGTATAACACCCTTTTAATTCTTTTTAGGTTGGTAAAATAGTAGAAAGAACAACAAAAGTTATAAATTCACCAATATGTCTTCAAAACCATATTTGTACAAACCTAAGCTCTCAAGGAAGGTAAAACTGTCCAAAAACCCAAGCTTCATTGTTGTTATTGCAAATGCATATATCAAAATACCAAACAACAGATGCCAAGGGAGTATACCAATCCTCAAAGAATTTGGTGCATGAGGAAAGAATAAACAAAAGAATCCAACCAACCTCTAAAAAAGAAACAAAACAACCTTTGTATCTATCATTTTTGGGGAAAAATAATTCCCTAAATTTAAGTTGTTTATTCAAATTCACAAATGGATTTCACTTTGAAGGGAATGAACAACAATGTCA
>VDFB02065108.1:0-10589 GCA_007258455.2 Sequoia sempervirens | reverse complement strand
TCTTGACCTAGGGAAATTGACTGTGCCTAATGTATACCTAGATATCGATCTATTGAAAGTAGTATCTGTGAATTATGATCCAGTCACCAAGACTGGGGTCTTATGATGGAATTGGCATGGTTAGGGTCACAAAGGAAGAGATTGTTCATGTCTTCAGACTCATCGAGTGGAGTGATGATATGCCTAAAATTGATGAAAATTCTTTTAGGGAAGAGTATGATAGATGGAAGGTACTTTGGAAGAGTATGGCACATGTTTTTGTTCAAAGGAGCACCTTATTTTGGGCAGAATATGACACTGGATAGGATGGAAGGTACTTTGGAGCTACATGTTCAATGTTGGACTACATACTAGATAAGGATGATAGAATTTTTGATTATGTGGTATTTGAGAACTTGTTTTCTTTAGAATTGAGAAGAGCCTTGGTTATGAATGTTCTTAGAATTTCTAGGGCTTAAATGAAATGAGAGCTAAGTTTCAGGGGATGACTGCAAAAGAGGGTAGAAAGTTGGTAAGAAATAGTGGTATTTTGTTGTTACAAGAATGGGATTTTGCTTCTACTATTGCATTTGATACAATAAAAATATGTGATAGATCTCTCTACAATTTAGAAGAAGAGGCTGCAATTGCACTACAAGGATCCACTTTCAGTGAGTAGTGGGATGCATTAGCTATTTGGTCTCTAGCCCCAAGTACAAAAAGGCCTAATATTGTTGAACTTGCACCTAACTACAGGGGAGGCCTAATAATAATGGGAATGTCAGAGACATCAATTCTTGAGGAAACAATTATGTTTGTAAATGTTGCTTAGCTCACAAAAGCCACCATGGAATCTATAACTGCAAAAAAATAAATTTTAGGACATAATACAATGACTTGTTGGTAGAATATGGAAGGATTGAACAACAAAAGATGCAACTACAAACGAAAATAACATTATTAGAGGAGAATTTGCAAAATTTGCAACCAAGAGAGCAAACATAGACTAGTGTTGATTCTCCTACAACTCCACATGAAGTTGCACCCACTGATTATACCCCTTCTACAAGTTCCTCATGGGAAATTGTGCCATACAATATGGGAACTATGCCCATTTCAATGATAGATCCTAGTACATTAGAAGTACCACAGTTTGAGGAAGGTGTCGATAAGGAGGAGTTGCTTAAGCAACTAAATGATTATAAAGAGAAATGTGAAAATCATGATAGGGAAATCTTTATGAGTAATGTGAAGATTGTCACTACAGTTTTGGAACACTTAAACATAGGGGTTGTTAACAGACTAAATAGTATTCATGATAGTTATTCCTCCATGAAATCTGCTATAAATAATTTTGGCAATGGTAAGGAGAGGGATATTCCGCTCATGGAGACATGGATCCCTAGGTTGCAAGAGTTGAGGATGATGTCTATTGGATCCAAGAAGGATGTTAACCCCGTCGAGAAGCTTAAGTCCACCATTACTATTGTAACTGAGATTCAAGAATTTAGGGGAGTTATTGAGCCTTTGGAAGCCAAGATAAGTGAGTTAATCAACAATTTTTATGAGTCACATCATGATCTCTTTCCATCCATTTTAAGGGATGATGGTAACATCAAGACTTTGTAGGAATGAAGAAAAGAAACTAATGATGTTATTTCAAATCAAGCTACTTCGATTTTCCAACAGCATGATATGGGAACACTAAAGAGGAACATGGACATGCTGGCCCATGCAGAGATTGTCCTGGCAGAATTTGATAAGGAAGCTAATCAAGTTGTTACCAAATATTCGCTTTATAGACAAAGGGTTGATAATGTCATGAAATTTAGTTGGCCCACTGAGGAGGAGCTCCAGGCATGGAAGCGCAAATACTTGGATGGATTGGAGGATTAAATGTAATGATAAGGTGGCAATTATAATTCTGATTTTGAAATCTGCAAACATGGTGAGTAATGGATGGGATAAATGAAATGGATAGCCTGAAATTAGTACAAATTAGGATTTTGTTAAAGTATGGACAATATATTTCTTTCTCCCCAATTTGAGTTGATGACAAGTGTGCAGACGTGGACATATTATGTGTCCTTTCCTATTTTATTCTTTTATGCTTTCTTTCATTGTCACTTTATGTGCATGGGCACACTTTTTGAGCAATGGATATTGTTAAAACTGCTCGAAGATACCTTTTGAAAGGTGGGACCAAATCTCCAACAACAAATGAGGATAACTTTTGTCTCATATATGTTTTCCTCCATTTGAGAATGCAAATGTCACTACACAAGGAATATAGATTATAGCAGTCTAGTAGAATGGTGACATGTGTACTTTCTAGTCCGAAGCTTGTTTTTCTCCTTCGTTTCTATAAGAAGGAATTCAAGGCCGAAAGTACGGGGTTCGTTGGATTACAATTGATCACAGAGAATTGTAAAAAGAATACTAAGCATATTTTGAGTTTTGTCTTAGGTTCTGAGTCTGTTAGTACGTATGTAATTCTGATAACAAAACTAGCAAATACAATACAAAATGGTGTAAATTTCATGGCCATTTTCTCTCTTATGTACTTTTTCTATGAGTTATGAATAATATAATCAAGGATTGTTTTGTTCATCTCCATTAATTTCCAGTGGATGTAGGGTTTTGTTCTTGCTTATTAATTCAAAGAATTAATGTAAATGCTTGAGAGGAGTTGTTGATTTATATGAATTGAGTACTAGGATATTCATAAGAAGTGGTGGTCAAGAATATAATGTGGAGATGTTGTAATACAATATTTTTAAAGCTTATATGATGCTATGTGTAAAATTATTATCAAGTTGCGTAGGTTAAGATTGACTCCGTGTTTAGGATAAGGTGCTAGTTTGAGTAATATATTCATAATACATTTTCTGGGTTAGTTCATCAACAAATCACTCTTTATTTACAATTTTTTTTCAAATGAGTTACCATTGTAGTTATTTTGTGATGAATTTCATGTTGTTCTCATGCTCCAAGTGTAGGGTATTGATAAAAGAGTAGCCAACTCTTTTGATATATTATGTTGTTGAGTGGTAATATGAGAATTATCTGGTATTTACAATGTATTTAAATGTTAATTGCATAAGTTCTTGAATATGAATTATGGGATAACCCTCCTAGGTTTCACAGAGCCCAAAGTGCAGGAGAAAAGCTTTGTTGCTTTCACTCTTTCGTTGGACAATCCCTTTAGATCGCTAAATATTATAAATGGAAAAGTCCATAAGCAATTCTGAAGATCAGCTTGGTTCTTAAAATATAACCAACACTCACAATGGGGTGTAATAATAGTCTAGTGACAAATTGAAAAAAATTGTTTACAAGGTTGATTGGTTGAGATAGATAGTGTTAAGCAAAATTTTGAATCTTTCATTAAGTGATAATTTTTTTTACTAATGAAGTAACTTATTCCATAAATTTTTTACAAATGGTTGGCACATAAGAACAAATTTAAGTTGTGTAAATTCGTTAAAATATATGACACTAACCTAAAATAAATTAATTACTATGAAATAAATTTTCATCAATTTTGAGCACTAAGTTGAAGCATATCAATTGGATAAATTTGATAGAAGACAAAATAAATATTCCTAAACCCACTCTTTAACACTAATCCAACACGCATCTATTATTCCCATACTAACACCAAATGGATATAGATCAACTAGACAATAATATTCACTAGGTAGTTATTACAAATTTGATTTACCACATTTAGATATGCAAATTTCTAAGGAAGACTACAACAAATGAGCCAAGAAATATTACACTAGTAATAACACCTATGGGTGTTATCAAATTACTAAAAGGTGTAGATATTTATATTCTTGTTAGGAAAGCACCACTTGTTGAAAATTGAGGTGTTTTCTTAGCTTAATACTTTGTAAAAATTTAAGATTGCTGATCTAAATATGCTTTCCTTTGTTACAGATTCTTTGTGGGTGATTATCTGATTAATTTATTTTACCATTTGTAGAATGAAGAAAAATTTTGTAGAAGAATTAGACAAGATATTAGAAGATACACAACATATACTGTGGAGAAACCCTTTCGAGAAAAAACTCCACGAAGAATCAATGTATTATTTAATCTCTGAAGTAGATTACAATAACTCCAATTCTTCCCTGAGATGCTTCTCCTACCTTCAACATATCTTCTTCACAACCTGCAATAAACTAATACAAACTCTCTTCAACTTGCTTGAGATATATAGGCAATAAACAACTTTGTTGACTCCAAAAGAGTTACAATTACATAGCTCAATCCCTATCTCCTAAAAGGTACGCCTATCTATTCCAAGTAGAGTTTAACCGTGAAGAAAAATTCCAAATCACCATCTTCATCCATTTGGGTGTCCCAAACTAAAGTAGTAACTCAACCTTTATTCCATAAATATCTTCAAGGCTTTATCCTCAAAGTAGGCACCTAAGAGTGGGCCCACTTAACTTAGCGTTCTGAAATATCTTAACATGCAAAGGAGTTAATTCCAAGAAGCCAACTTGGGCACCCAAAGTGGGTCCAATTAATTTTCTATTAACTGAAACATCTCTCTCCACCATTCATGCAAGAATGGTCATCCCCTATTAACTGAAGGTAGTCCCTGTTATTTGTCATGTAACTCAAGTCATTAGATATGCATTCCAAGTTAACTGAAATCAACTAGCATTCAACTAAAACTAACTAAAGATAACTGAACCATAATTGAACTAAACTAAACTAAACTAAGCTAAGCTAAACTAGTGAACTAATGAATTGGTTGAGATTCCTTCAACCCTATTCTAAATGATCATTTGGTGAACTAAACTTCATGCATGTAACATCAAACCCAGCTCTAGGATCTTTACATGCATTCAAAGTCTTTTACTCCAAATAGTTAACTAACTCAGGTGAGTTCCACCTTCCTTGGGTCCTTGTATTGCTCCTATTATTTAGGAACTCATCTTGGATGCCCTCACATGTTCCTATCATTTATAATTAATTACAAATGTCAATTAACATGATTATTTCATCCAAAATTAATCTCTCTAATCCTAGTGTTTGAGAACACCAGGAATAGGAGACATGGAAATAAATGTAATGTTTGGGATTGCGATGGCATCCCTATTTTCCAGCATTCTCCCATGACATTATACATTATTCTAAAATCATTATTATAAATCAGGAAATGCTGAGGCTTCAGGCCAATGACTGTATAACAATCAATTCTCATGCCAGCTCTGAAAGCCTGCATGTCATGAAGCTCAAGCAAATGAATTCCCCAAAACCAAAGAAGAGAACTTATCTGGAAGGAACTGGTTTCATACAGTATTAATTAAAGTGTTCAACTTTCTCCGAATACCACTCTCAACCATTTCTCACACAAAGTGATACTTAATATCAACATGCTTAGTACGAGCATGATACATAGGATTTTTGGCAAAACACATAGCACTTTGACTATCACATTGAAGTTTAACTTACTTGCAATTAAAACCAATACCTTTCCCAAGTCTCGTATCAAACTACCTCTTTGGAGGCATCTGAAACAAATGCATTTGTTGAACTCTCATGTTCAACCAAAGATGTGAAACTCTTTCGATGCTTTTCTGTTGAAAATAGTTTTTCTTGCTAGTAACTATTCCAACATATATCTCTTACCATAAGAGAACTCAAGCCTCACCTATTTCTCCAAGTATCCATGAGGACCTGTAACCAACCAATTCATGCCAAACTCCAAATGCAACACAACACTTTCATGAAGTAATCAAGCAAATGATTAATGTACCCAATAATTAAGAGAACTACACAAGATCAATGTCAAAGCTCCAATCTTGAACATAAACATGACATCCATGATCTAACCATCTCCTCCTAGGAGATCACATGCACCATAACACACTTAAACATCCTAGTCTCAAGAGAACCATGCCAAACTCTAAATGCAGCAAAGAGTAAACCATGACATAATAGCAACCACTCTAAACCAAGAAAACAAATCCCCAATCACCTGAAGATAACCTTACCAATGATGCATCCATGTCACTGCCAACAACTCCCACTAAACCATGGTACCGAGTCACACATGGCATCGTGGCTACCATCCTTTCCATGAAGATCACTCTGAATCATGAAGCAAAGAGTTATCACAAACAATATTAGCTGAAATAACCAATGCATCATTATTGTCATCCAAGGATTCCTCTGTAAAAGAATCATAACTCTCTTTCTTGTTCTTACAATCCTTCTTCACATGTCCCAGTTTCCCACAGTTCCAACACTTTACCTTACTCCATCCTTCTGACTTACCCTTCCCTTCCTTGTCTCCCTTAGGTTCCTTTTTCTCAAGACTACCTTTTACAAACAAGGCATCTTGGATTTCCATTTTTGACTTCCTCCTCATCTTGTCTGATAGGAGAGTAGGAATTATATTTTCCATCTTCGGATCTGTACCACTACCATTGATAGCAACAATTAGATTTTCCCAAGAATCTGGTAAAGAACAAAGTAACAAAATGCATTTATCTTCATCTTCGACTAGCTTTACATCTACAGATGCTAACTGACTTATAATCAAATTAAAAGCATTCAAATGATTTGCAATAGAATCACCTTCTTTCATCTTTAAAGAATACAACTATCTTTTTAGATACAACTTATTAGTAATACTTTTAGTTTGATAAATATCATCTATTCTCTTCCACAACTTATTCTCTTCCACAACTTATATGCAACAGTTTCTTCTAAAACATTCAAGAGAAAAACATCAACAAGACATAATCTTATGGTCCCTCTTGCCCTCTTATCAAGCTTAGCCCAATCCTCATCTGACATCGTTGTAGGTGACTTTGTCTCATTTTCAACAGCTAACCACTAATCTCTCTTTTCAAGGAGATCCTCCATTATTAGTTTCCACATCTCATAATTAGATCCATTGAAACTTTCAATATCTAAATGAGAATTCAAACTCATTGCAACAAACTTATTTTCCAAAATCAGCAAATAACAAAAAATAATAAAAGCTCCCACTAAGCAAAAAATCCTTCAATCTTTTAAGAGAAAGGCATCCCAATACTACCCAACCTCAGCTCTAATACCAAATGTTGAAAATTGAGGTGTTTTCTTAGCTTAATACTTTGTAAAACTTTAAGATTGCTGATCTAAATATGCTTTCCTTTGTTACAAATTCTTTGTGGGTGATTATCTAATTAATTCATTTTACCATTTGTATCTAATGAAGACAGAAGTTGTAGAAGAATTAGATAGGATATTAGAAGATACACAACATATAACGTGGAGAAACCCTTTCAGGAAAAAATTCCACCAAGAATCAATGTATTATTTAATCTTTGAAGTAGATTACAATAACTCCAATTCTTCCTTGAGATGCTTCTCCCACCTTCAACATATCTTCTTCACAACTTGCAATAAACTAATACAAACTCTCTTCAACTTGCTTGAGATATATAGGCAATAAACAACTTTGTAAACTCCAAAAGAGTTACAATTACAAAGTTCAATCCCTATCTCCTAAAAGGTATGCCTATCTCTTCTAAGTAGAGTTTAATCATGAAGAACAATGCCAAATCATCATCTTCATCCATTTGGGCGTCCCAAACTGAAGTAGTAACTCAACCTTTATTCCGTAAATATTTGGCTTTATCTCGAAAAGCAAGAGGGCCTACTTAATCCCAACCTTTCTAAAATATCATAACATGCAAAGGACTTAATTCTAAGTAGTCAACTTAAAATGGGGTGGGTCCAAGCTATTTTCATAATCAAACATTCTCTGGCCTCATGCAAGAATGATTATCCCTATAATCAATTATTTATCTTTCATGGAATCCCAAGTTATTAGTCATGCATTCCAAGTAACTGGGTTACCCAGCAATATAACCAAATCTAACTCAAGATAAATCGGGAATCCATAACTAAATCAGAACTCGAATCAATCCAATTCAAACTGAATCTCAATCAGAACTGGCCTCAAAATGAACTAAATCAACTGGACTGAATTGATCTGAATCTGGATTTGAATCGAATCGATCCAGAACTTCCATGCATGCAAAACATCAAACCAACTCCTAGGATCTTAAGAAGACATTCAAAAGTGTTATCTTCATCAAATGTGCTTAACTTTAACTCAAGGTGAGTTCTTCCATGTGGGTGCCCCAGTGGCCCTGGCTATTTATAGGAACTCATCTTGGATTCCCTCACATGCTCCTATTATTTATAATTAATTACAAATGTCAATTAACATGATTATTTCATCCAAAATTAATCTCTCTCTAATCCTAGTGTTTGAGAACACTTTCCAAGGACTTAGGAGACACATGAAATAAATAATGTTTAGGATTGCAATTAAATGACATCCTATTTCCAACACTTGTTAGCAAGAAAAATGGATCACAAACTAGAGTTTTGAGCCCTAATAATTGTTAGGAGTTGTATTAATACCTAATGAAAGTAATAGCAAAATGATAAGAGATTATATAGTGTAGATATCAAAATATGGCGATAAACAAGAACTATCTATATTAGGAACAACAATTAACTATCAATCTAAATCATTACAAAAATATTTTATATATTATATTTTCTCAATATAATATAACAATGTATAATCTCAATATACTTCCTTATCCTCTTATCTTCTTGTAATTATCTCTTTTTCTAATTTATCTTACTTCTTTATATCTATCTTTTTATACATATATATGGTATGTGGGACATGTCCCTTACATGAAGCATCTAATACTATTAGACCTAGTTGGCCTTATGCTTTATATCACTTTTGTGGCTACTTGTAGTAGATTTTTTGTTTTTTCTGATTCTATTATATGATTTTTATGTTTATCTTTTTCAACATCATCCCCCCTTTCAAAACTATCTTATCCTCAAGATATGTAAAATGACTTGATTTGTAGGCAATTTTTTTCAGATATATCTTCTGTTGACAACGTACTGTCCAATTCAGGCTTTTAGCTGTGGTGGACTGAAGATGGAAAATGATTGAACTGCAAATAAACATGATGCGCGCATGAGTACTTTACGCCCTCGCAAAACAACTTCCATCCCTGATTTGAGAAAGGAAATAAAATGCACCTTAGTTCATCATCTTCTGTCTATCATGGAGAAGGAGTGATCACCCGAAACCAAATATACCCTTTAGGAGGTCATGAATGAGATGGTAAAATAGCAGCATAAGTGTATGATAATAGACTTCTTGTTGATGATGAAGGATGAGAGCCTCTAGTTATAAAATTCTCAAGAGGAAAAATCAGGGCTAGGATAGATTGATGATGGATGGCTAAGATTGAATGAGGATTAGAGTTAGGCTCAAATATGTAGCCATGTGAGTCACATGAGGGATAAGATAAATGGATCAGGGTAACATATTTATGTGAATGGATGAGATTAAGAGGTTGGATATGAGATGAATGGATGAGATGGAAAGTTAATTTGAATTTTGGGAAGGTGGACTTGGGTTTAATGAATCTAGATAAGGAGTTAGTTAGACATGTGAAGGGGACACTTGTAATGTGATGGCGATTTTAGATTATGATCCATGTGAACAAGTTTAAGGGCTAGGATTAAATAGACAAGGATAAAGAATAAAGTGAAATTAATTAATTAAATAAATAATGGGATCAAGTGAAGGGTAAAATAATTAAATAAATAATAAATATTTATTTAATTAATGATTTAGGATAAAATAGGAGAAAGGATGGAACTAATTAAATAAATAAATATGTATTTAAGAAATGGTTTAGGATAGGTTAAAGTTAGGTGTGGTTGGCTAAGGTCAAATTTTAGGTGTCTACATTTTTCCCCTTTCATATGACATAGCAACTATAAGAAATGGTGTTGTATCAAAGAAGAATAAAAAATAGTGGATATGAAGGGATAAGGACTAATGGCATGATTCCCCAGTCATTGGAAGGATTAGGAAGAATAACAATGGATAGTGGGATGCCCCCTATAGAGGATAGGTGGGTAAAGAGAACATAGGTGTGCTCTCAAAATGGAAAGAAAAGATGGGGGATAAGGATCAAGAAGCAAATGAAATGGAAGAGGAATGGGATGAAAGGGGAGATTGGTTATGCTATAATGTAGAAAGAAATCCAAAAGTTTAATAAAGCAAAGGAAAGTATGCACCAAGGTATGAGGAACCAAGGTGGCAAGGTAATCTTTGCATGGACTTGAAACTAAAAAAAAGGGTATCCTTGTTTATACGAGACACCACAACCTTGTAGAAATATGTGGTGAAATAAACTTAAAGCATGATAATCCTAGTGCACAAAAAGTATGAAGAACCTAGTATACAAAGGATGAATTCCCATGCTAGAAGATAGTCCAACACACACAAGGTAAGTAGCCGCATAGTAATATTACAAGAACATCCCACAAACATGGAATACAAGATAAAGATGATGCCTCGCTATACACCAATTAAAATACACCAATATATAGAAATATCTAGGCAGCCTTAAGTAGGTGTAGCCATGGGTCAAAATATCAAAAGATATATAAATAAAAAGATTCACTGTTAAACATGTCATATAGCCAATATATCTCTTGCCAAAAGATAGGATAATGATGATGATCAAGATTATGCC
>VDFB02065107.1:0-37788 GCA_007258455.2 Sequoia sempervirens | reverse complement strand
CACTTGTACCTAGTGTGTCCTTCCCATTTATTTTACCTTTTTATGAGTGCACACCTTGTAGACCTAGTTTATGTTTCTCATTTTTTCCTTTGTGGCTCACCTAGTGAACAATCGATTTCACTAGCCCTTGTGCGCATATTTTATGGGAATACAACATAGGCTTGCTAGTCCATCCTTTTTTTCCTTTTTTTGCATTAGCTTTGACATTGAATGGTTGTGTACCTTATTTTTCTACTACACATGTGTGTCTTCATTTATGCCTTTGTTTCTTTGTCATGAGATCTTAGATCTTGGGGGCTTGATCACTCTCCTTGATCCTTTGTCATCTTATCTTTCCAATAGTTGTATAATTGGACCTCCCTTGACATAAATTTCTCTACTTTAGTGTGGGTCTGGGTAAAATTTTATACTCTCCCTAAAGTGGGGGCTAAATATAGTGTAGGAAATTGTATACCTTTACAATTTCACAATATGTTTGGGTCCTTTAATTAATTGGACTTAATTAAGCTTCTAATTTTTCTAAATTATTCATTCCAAAGCCTTATTCTTACCATTTTTTGAAAGGGGAACCAACATTAAATAAATGTATTTAATAAGAAATATTCATGGATTATATGTGTCTTAGAAATATAGGCCAGGACCCAGTCACCCATGGGCGAATGGGTCCCCTTTATGGGAAAGGACCCAATTTATAATATGTTTTTGGTGATATTTTAATGGTCAAAATTCAAGTTGTAAGTGATGGCTTTTCGAATCTAATTTTTAGGAAATTAGATAAACACCTACAACTATAGTCATTTTATCATTTGAAATATAACACACACCTCCTAAATTTTAAGAGAAATATTATTGTCAAGAGCATCCAAGAGCAACATTATCAATCATTTATAGCAGCAATCAAGATCCTAACATCATGTCCAAGTTTATGTGTGTTCAAGTTATCTTGTGAAGGCTAACAAGTGTTGTAGGTATTCAAATGTTCAAGTGTTCAAGCATTCAAGTAAATTAAGCAAACAAGATCCAATTCCTTTGAAGAGATGTTTATGACTTCATTCCTTCAAGGAAGCCATTGAAGGATGGTGAGTTGCAACAAGTTTTCATTCATCATTTCCTTCATCAATATTTTTATCATTGGCATTGCCATTGTGAAAGTGAGAACACTATTCACAGGGTTCGACTAAAGCAAACCACTATATGGCACAAAAAAATCCATCTTTGTGTATGTGAAAATTATAGGTTGAAAAAGATTGAAGAGAAATTGAAGAGAAATTTTGGACTGTTGCATTTGTTGTCATCATTCTTGTTAAGACACAGAAACTTAGTTGTAGAATTTACTTTTGTCATTCCAACAAGTTTGCAAGTGATAATCAACATCTTAGATCTAACACCCAAGGACTATCAAAATTATTTCTAGAAGCCTTATCAAGGACCCATTCACCCAGGGTTGAACTAGTCCTCCTGCACATTCCAGAACCATTTTTTGGTGACAGGTACATGCCCTCTGATATTTCCTAGATCTACCTATAGAGTGTTGTTTTAGTCTATATGTATTTGGGAATATGCATTTTATATATTAGGTCATATAGTTCATTTTTTTTCATTATTTCAAATCATTCCTAATCATCCTAAACCGCCCTTAAAGAATCCCACCAACCAAGTCTAATTGGCTCACCATTGAGGTTGAAATTCAATCTCTTGGCTTTATGGTTGGTGATTCTGAATGAAAGTTTGAAAGAGGACTCATATATCTTAGGTTCTTTGTATTGAGGACCTAAGATCCCACCTCTTTTCCTATTTTTTAGTATGCAATTGAATTGCATACATGCAACATTATTTATATACAATAGTTCTTTTGTGAATAGTATTGGTGATATTTATATCAATAAGTTGTATATATATGATTGATTCATGTGGAATGTAAATTGGTATATTTCATATTATGGTTGAATGTTATGCACATGTGTCATTGATTTTTATGCATAATATTAGATCCATGATACATACATAGGTATATTTGTATTTAAAGTTCTATGGTGTGACCGATGTACTAATGTGAACTAGGGTTTTACATATATGGAATTGACTTATATACACATCCTTATTATATTGAATTTATGTTATGATTACAACACATATGTGAATTCAGTTTGTATGGTGTACCTAGTGTTATTGTGTGCATTTGGATTTAATAGTATTTATATTATCGAGTCATACGAAATTGATTTGTAATGCTTGTGCATAAGGTTACTTTGTAAATTAAAACTATAGGGTGTGCAAAAATATGTGACACAAAAAAGATGCCAAAGTGAAAAAAATGCCCAAATACACCTTTTTGTGCATGCCAAATTTTGTGCACGCTAAATCATCAAGACATTTGGTGAAAACCATTTGCCAAATGAAAAAAGTTAATAAAAATAAAAAATAGACTTATGTCATTATTTTCTGCTCAACCCACGAGTTGGTTTGGGGTTTTTCATATTTGCAACTTGCACTCACCAAATCTTTTCCATTTTTTTGCACTCAGCTTGCAATTCTTCATGAGGATGGCACCAAGACATCAAAGATGTCGAAGATTGCGAAGAGGTATGTATTTCTATTGTTTTTATTTCAAATTTGAATTAGAATGTAGATTGAAATAGGTTTTTTTAATAAAATTTTTCTCTAATTCTTAGGGAATGAATCTCCACCTCCAAACATTGAGAATTCATAATCACCCCCTCACAAACAACCTCCTAAACAAGAACAACCTCAAACCCCTCCATTAGTTCATAGGAATCCTCAAGGAACACAAGAAATATCCTAAATAAAATTGAAAACAACAAAAGAGACATTGAACAATTAATTGGAAGATTAACTAAGCATGTTGAAACCCACACTTATAGGATAGGGATTTTTGAATCGTTGAAGTCAATTATATCACATGTAGGATAAATGAGTGAGAAAATTAATTTTTGGTCAAATAAGAGGGATGAGTTAAGGCAATTTTATGCTAGTGGTATTTCATATGTAGATGCGAAAAAATAAAAAAATTAGCAAAGCTGACTTGTTTGCCCTATTTATAAATTCGAGAACCAACACACCTTTATCTCATGCATGAAGGAGGTTCCCCATCCATTGGTGCCACCATGAATTAATTAAAAATAAGTTTTGGGAGTGGTGGTGGATGATATTTAACCAACCTCCTTGTAATAACCATGAGTTACCACAATACTTTTTGAGGAAACTCTATTGTGATTTTTTCCTCAATAAGATGCCAAATTATTTTGACATCTTAGACTTTCAGGGTAGAGGTGGGGGATCCACACATGATAGACCGGGTGCACGACGTAATCCATAGTTGGCACCAAGACCCTTTTCCAAACCCATGGTGGAGCATTTCATCATTCTTGTCATTGTTAAGGATAGTGTCGAGGTGGACACATTGGAGTCGATTAGCTCACTCACTTAGACCATTGTACAGTGTGCAAGGCCTCTAGTAGAGCCTGATGTGAACGAGACTAGTAGGCCCCGAGTTCCACCCCACTATTGTGGCACTTTTGGTGTTGTTGCATGCACGATTATCAGAGTGCTTGGGATGCAACTACACATCCTACATCATCTGCAAAGGTGATGGCTATGACAAATGAATTGTTAAATGAAACATTCGACATTGATACTCAGTAAAATTCAACAAGTTCATTTAATTTTTTTAATTAAATTATATTTTTAAATTTAAGAATAACTAAATTAATAGAATCAATATGATGAAATTTTAGGGTTGGAGTGTTCATGATATGTGCATCATTCATGTAGACCCTTATTTGTTCTCGATGTTGAGTCCACAGGTATGCAACTAGTATTAAAGAAATAATTATTGCATGTGAACAATTGAATGTTATTTGAATTTTTGTCTCATAACATGCTTTGGATGTCAAACAGTTTCTTGGTGGACTTTGAGCTCCATAACTCATTATTCATGTCTTCAAATAACTTTCACTCGGGTAACCTTTATTCATTAATGGTGTTGTAAAAAAATGTTAGCTAGTTTTCATAATTTTATGTATACAAATCTAAAAAAATGATGAGAAACACAAGAATTGGTTGGTCTTATGAGATCCTAATAATATTTACCATTCAACATCCTTCTCATTCTTTCATTCCCATCATCACACATATTTTAACCATTTTATATCACATATCCCAATCTTTAATACCTTATATATTATACCACCTTCCTCCATATTTCATCTTATACACGTATATTTATTAGAAACCTTTCCTTCTTCTCATTATTGACCAAATCTCTTATACATTATTATTACACACCTCAATTTCCCACTTCATGTCCTATATTCAAACCTTAGACACCACCTAGTTCACTTTTGGTCTAATATTCTCTCCTAATTACTTCCCATTAACCTCTAGTAGTTCACCTTAAATGTTTTATTATCCCATCCTAGCTCATCCAATTAATCTCTACTAGTCCATTCTATGTTCCATCATCCCCTCTTGATCGTGTCCCATTATCTTCTCCTAATTCACTTTATGTTCCTTTATTCCTTCCTAATCCCATCCCATTAACATTTAATAGTTCACCCTATTTTCCATGATCCCCTCCTAGCCCATCCCACTAATATCTACTAGTCCATCCTATGTTTCATTATCCCCTTCTACTCCCATCTTATTGTACCCTCTATTATTTCACCCTATGTTTCATCATCCCCTGTGTTTCACCCTATGTTCCTTTATCCATTCTATGTTATACCATTTCTGTCCACATTTCATCCTATAACTCTTCTCAATTATTACTACACATAGGTCAAGTTCCCACTTCATGTACTATAATCAAACCCTAGACACCTCCTAATTCATCCTCTGTTCCATTATTCCCTACTAATCCCATCCCATTAACCTCTAATAGTTCACCCTATATTTTTTTATCCCATCCTATCCCATCCCATTAATCTATACTAGTCCATCATATGTTCCATTAACCCCTTCTATTCCCATCCCATTACCCTCTCTTATTTCATTGTATGTTCCATTATCCCCTCTTGGTCTTGTCCCATTATCTTCCCCTAATTCACCCTATGTTCCTTTATTCCCTCATAATCCCATCCCATTAACCTCTAATAGTTCATGTTATATTTTGTTATCCCATCCTAACCCATCCCATTAATCTATTATAGTCCATCCTATGTTCCATTAACCCCTTCTATTCCCATCCCATTACCCTCTCTTATTTCACCATATGTTCCATTATACCCTCTTGGTATTGTCCCATTATCTTCCCCTAATTCACCCTATGTTCCTTTATTCCCTCCTAATTCCATCCCATTAACCTATAATAGTTCACCCTATGTTCTACGATCCCCTCTTGGAGCATCCCACTAATCTCTAGTTGTCCATTCTATGTTCCATTATCCCATTCGACTCCCATCCCATTGTACCCTCTATTATTTCACCATATGTTTCATTATCCCCTCTTGGTCTTGTCTCTTTATCCCTTCTATGCTATACCACCTCCATCCAAATTTTATCCTATACACATACCGTTACAAGAAATCTTTCCTTCCACTCATTATTGACCAAATCTCTTCTCCATTACCATTGCACACCTCAAATACCAAATTCATGTGCTATAGTAAAACCCTAGACACATCCTAATTCATCCTATGTTCCATTATCCTTTTTAAAGCTGCTAGTAACATGGTAATCCTCACTTCATTCATGTGCACTTCATTGTGGCATTATCACTAAGTTGACAACATGCCCTCATTAACACTACTTCATCAACATATGCAATTTGAATCTTAGTGAGCACTAAACTTTGGCATTTTCAAGAGTTTGGACTATCTCAGTGGACTTAGTAATTTCACCATTATGTGATCTATAAGCACTATACTGTAGTCTCGATTGAGGCCAACCATTTACTATTTCATGCAAGGTCACTACCACCAATAGGGATTGTACTATTGCATAGACTGACATCACTTCCCAAAGTTTTCTTAACATTGGGTTTCAAATTATTTCAACTGTAATTGACCTTTATCTTGTATTGATTTTTGTTATCATTATCACCATTCTTGACTACCTTCAAAAGTTTGGGTAGTTTTCCCTATATACAATCAAGCATCTTGGACTTTCAATGCCTTTTCAGACTGTCATATTTTGAAAAAAGGTGACTATCTTTAGTGTTTTTTCTTTTGTCTTGAAGAGACTTCATCTCTTGGTAACTTGACTGAAAAATATTTTTCCCTTTCTCCTAGGTGAAGAATGTTGTCTCAAATCATAGTCTAAAACCTTAAAAGTGCCTTTTATGGTGCACTATGAATGTTCATTGTATGGTGACTTGTAAAGATTGTTTTCTTCTTGTTTACATCCCTTGCATCTCCTATCAACACTTGACATTTCTCACTATTTCTTCAAAAATTACTCCTTTTGACACATGAACTTTGTCCCTTCATGGTGGATTAAAGGTCGTCCTCTTGATTTTGGGGTATTGTAACCTTTTGTGCTCTTCATAATGAATTTGATGCTCTTTAGTGATATGGTGGACTGTCCATTAGTGCATAATTGTTGCTCTCATGATTTATGATTTTTCTGCCCTTTTGTCCAAGAAGTTGTTGCACTCATGATGCATGAAATTTCTATATTTTTTTATCTATGAAGTTACAGTTTTAGATTTTTAATTTATGCTCATTAAGAAAATCATATTGTTGCTCTTTTCATCTTCATTTGCTACTCTTATGACAGTTATATTGTTTCTCTTTTCATCTTGGTATGAAGAATATGATTGCCTCCCTCTATGAACATGTTATCTTTTGTGGCATAAAGGATTATTATTGAAGGTCTGAAATTACACTTTGTCCTTCATGAAATGATTGTGCTAGGGCTTTTCAAAATGCTTCCTTTTAACACTGTCCTCTTTTATTTTCATTTTCATTTATCATGCAATGCATTTTTGACCTTGTGTGATGTTCTTAGGACTATCATACTTTATGGGATCTATCAAGACTTGACTGCTTTCCTTTCCCATTTATGTCTGGAGGTTACTAATATGCCCCTTTAAAAAAGTAAATGACCTTTATGAGAGATTTTCCTACTTGTATTAATGACTATTGTGCTTAAGAGAGAACTATACCACTTGATTTCTCACAAAACCAATGGACTAGCAGGAGAGAGTATGAGGAATGATCCGTACGAGGTTACTTCACTGACCAGAAAACCAAATATCAAAGAAAATATTATGATGCTTGGAGAAAGCTTACCTTTTTTCTGGACACTCGGGTCTTCACTCCAAGCTCCTTTTCATGACCAACACACAAAAGACCGAGGAGAAAGTTGTTGGGTGGCTGTATAGGGGCCTGCCTCAATCAAACCTCGTTTTGGTGTTCCCACCTCCACAGAAAACCAAGTTGGAAAGGGATGCTAAAGTAGTAAATAAAGTGTGTGGTGAAAGCAATACCCACTCGGGGGTAGAACCTGCACCATGATAAGCGTGTGGTGAAAGTAATACCCACTCGAGAGTAGAACCCACACTAGGATAAAGTAGAAAAATGTGTGTAAAAGGAAAGTGAGAGAGGAAGAAAGAGAGAGAGTGTTACCCACAGGCTAAGGCCCTCTTCGAATCACACAGATGCACCGCTGAGTGCTTGCTCTAGAGTTGCTGCTATTGGGGGGGACCTCAATCTAGCATGGCTTCACCTGTGAATGCACTGCTATCAAAGGAGAAGGAGTCTCAAAAGTTGTCACAAAATAGAAAGAGAGCTAGTGTAATGTCCTCTAGTCTTCCAACCTTCAAATGAGGGGAAGAAAGAGGCTTTTATGCTTACAAGGGTGGCAAAGAGTCATTACTTTTACAGTGTAATCGCCAAGACATGTGTCTTAGGGGTTAACCTTCCAGATTTTGTGTTTTGAATTTGGGAAATGGATAGGATGCTAGCGCGCCATGCAAACTTCTGCACACTGCACATTCGTCCAAGACCTATATTCTCAGAAACCACGTCGCCAGGCTTTTGTTGCTCAGCCACTTGTCCACATGGAGTCAGAATCGTGAAATTCTGACCCATGGGATTTTGTCATTAATGTCTTAGGGTGTCATAAATGCTAGGCATAAATGTGAAAATATGGAATTGCTCCTAGGTGCAATTTTGTGATATTACATTTTTCCCCCACTTTAGTGGGCTCGATTTTGAAAAACTCACTAAAGTAGAAAAGAAAAAATTCACCCAAATTTTTGAATTTTATAGATTTGCGTGTCAACAAAAAGAGACCATAGTGGCTATTGTAGCTGAGCTAACTAGAACTGAAGGTGCCCCCAGCATCCGAGTGATTTCCAAAAACTATTGAAGGTCCTAACCTGTAAAATTTAGATTTTAGGTCAGCCTTGAAAAATCAGAAGAAAGCTACCACGAAGAGAGGAATGATTAAGAAAAAAGTCATCGATTCGAAAGAAAAATATGATCGAGATGACCTTATTCCCTCTCCTGAGTTTTCCCCCAACTCAGGGGGGAAGATTTAGGAGAAACCGAGAAGCCATAAAGCCTAGGAAAAAATGGGCCCTAGGGGGCTTATATATATCTAGCTGGGCCCCTAGAAGGGTCATTTTCACTATTCATCATGAGGAAATTATTGAGTTTTGTGAGAGAAAAGTCAAGAAAATTCCTAGTAGGAGAGAGTATGAGGAGCCGAGGCTGGAGTAGCTATGCAAGGACATTGCTGAAGGTCACGAGGTGGACCAGGTAGGCCACAGACACTCATTTTTTGTGCATTTTTTAATATTTTCCCATCGGTGAGGTGTGTAGGTGTCTTTTTTGTGCGCTTGCATCCCAAAACCACAATATCATCCTTGATAAGTGCTACAGTCTCTTGCGCGCGCTATCATCTTAGAGACACACTGTCATCTCAAAGGCGACCATGATGGTAGGTGATGTATGCGTGACGCACAAACTTCTATGTGTCACACATAGGTCTTAGTTGTTTTTCTCACTTCTGATGTAAGATGTTGATGTTCTTATTCAAAATCGTTGTTACTTTTTGGCAGGAGTACCCGAAGATTCAGGAGCGTCCTGGAGGGTGAGCATTCTGGCTGGTTTGCGAGTAAAGGGACCGCCTATCTAAGGACAAGGTCACACTCTTGGAGCGCATTGGTCTTTGGAATGTGTTCACCATGCCAGAGATGAGATATCATGAGTGGATGCTAACAATCCTCATGGAACGGTATGACACCACTACATCATCATTCCAGCTGCCATGTGGAGAGATGATGGTCACTCTTGACGATGTCTATTGGATCCTTAGACTACCCATCTATGAATGACAGTGGCCCTAGATGATACATGATTGGCATAGGAGTAGTCAGAGGGCGTCCACTACTGCACAGGGAGGATGGACAACGGCGATGACACGAGCCACATTTATATGCACTAGTATGACCAGGTGAGGACCACAAGACCCTTGATCCTTCGAGTTATGGCCATGACTATTTCCTTCCAGATCACAATTGATGGGCGAGGCTCACACCTGCATAGGGGCCTCATCCATACTATCAGAGAGATGGTAGAGCACATGACCATCTTTCACTCACATCATGTGCACTTGGTCGGTCAGCTTTCTATAGTGATGGCCATATTAGGTCCCCATGGCCCATTGGTATGACATGACGGGCTAGTGGAGATTTGGATACCTACAATTTTAGCTGCTATAGTTTGACACCCTTATGCCAGATAGGGTCCGATGGAGACCCTATCAATTTTTCAGGTGGGTGGATGACAACAGGTATTTGAGGAACCTGTAGCGAGATCAATTTTTGATTGGACATATGGATTTTATTATCATGCCTTACTATTGGATTCAGGTCATGTGACAACATGGCCAACTACAGACTATACCACCGGATGTGGCCACCTATACTAGGGCCCATAGGATTGTGGCGAGGGTTGGGGACCGCCCTCACCCAACTATTATAGATATTGTCCCTTTTGATGATGATGAGCATGACCATGATCTATTGCCCATATCGGCGGGGGATAATGTCGATGTGGCAGCAGACTTCACGCGGTGGTGGGAGAGGCATCACCTTGCCCCTGTGTTCAACGAGGGTGCTCTAGGAGGGGACCCTGGTCCACAGAGGGACTTACCAGCCCTACCACCATAGGACAGGAGGAGAGAATGGTAGTAGTTCAGGGAGGAGGAGGAGGAGGCGGTGCCATCGAGGTTGAGGTGATAAAGGAGGTTAGATCCCCCACCGGCTACCCCCATCTCTTCAGCACCACTGTCTTCCACTGCGGCTGTGTCGCTTGCGGCACCAGGAGCGGCCACCGAGACAGGCAGCGCGGGTCCTAGCATTGATCCTCACCCTAACCTGACATGGCAGTCGAGGGATCCAGGTATACATGATTTGTTGCTTTATGTTTTGTACTTCCAATTTTTTGATATATGTATCTTATTTATGCCATGTGATACTGATGTGTTTCATTTTTTTGTGGTTGCAAAGGACACACAGGGATGGACTGGGCTTATAGCTCAGTGTATTTTAGAGGTCACCCCCGCTGTACAGATTCAAGGATCAGTCCTCGAGGTGTATAGTCCGGTGTCTATGGGACATCATGCCACCAACTTCGATCTAGTCGTACGCCTGAGGACTGCATATGAAGAGTGGGCTGTAGAGATCGTTCAACTTACTGCAGAGCTGATGACCGTGCAAGGGAACTGTGACCAATTGTCAGGGGAGCTGCAAATGATGATCATTGAACGAGACACGATAGTGAGGAGGGCTGATGCTGCTGAGCAGGCATGTGATGCCCTTCTGAGCCGTCTCGATGACCTTGGTGGGCAGTTGGCAGTCGTGATCCTGACAGATGTTCAGTGATTACAGGAGCAGTTGCGGTAGGAAGAGCTAACGATATCCTCCTTATAGGGCGAGATAAGAGGGATGTGGGTAGTGCTATCTGCATCACACTCTCATCTTTTGCACTCAATGACCACCGTTCAGCCCCTCCCACATCTTCTAGAGTGGCTGCTAGAGCCAGAGGGGTCCGAGAGCCATGTGTTGCAGTGATCAAGGGTCATCATCAATATTTGTGCATATCATTTTTGTAGTGAGATACATATATGTTCATATATACTTGTAGATCTTTCTGTATAGACATTTATTTAGCAGCCACTCATTTTTTGTAGTAGTGGCCTGATACATGTACATGACATTGGATACATACATTTGCATATATATATATATATACATATATGGATACATTGATTCTGATTTCATGGCATTGTATATCTGGATGTGTATGTTTTTTATTTATTTCTCACATGTTTATGCTATGGATGTTATATTCGCATGTGGATGCATGTTTACATTAGATGCTAATATGATTTAATAAACACACATGATTGTATGTCAATTGAATACAATGATGATCTAATGGACACACACACACACATGCACATGGTCATTCATAACACAAAGGACTCTCGTAATGTTTTAATGAACAATTTCAACATATGTAGTACTACTACTTTTCCTTATAAAGAGAGAGCACCGCAAAGGTGACACATAGGACACTATGCATAATAATGATGGAGATGCATCATGTTAATGGGTTCCTTTAAAGGTGTTTTGTCCAGAGATGCTAAACCATTGATGCCCGAGCCATATACAAAAATCACAACGTAAGGTCCTAAATAGTTAGGGCTGAATTTTCCTCTCTGGTCGAGCAGTGCATTTACGTTTCTCTGGTTTTCACAAAGAACCAAATCTCCTACTTTAAAGGTTCTAGGAAGCACACTTTGATTGTAATGTCTAGATAGCCATTGGTGACAAGATTTAAGATGTTCGAGGACTCATAAATGGCACTCATCGAGCATCTCTGGCTGATGCAATCGGTTAACTCGATAGGTCTCATTATCAATTAGTCCCTTAAGGGAAATTCGTAGAGATGGAATTTCCAGCTCCAAAGGCATAATAGTTTCAACACCATACATGAGGTTATAGGGCGTTGTTCCCGTAGCCGTACGAACACTTGTGTGATAGGCCCATAAAGTGTATGTCAATTGAATGTGCCAATCTTTACCATGTTTGTTCATTGTTTTACGGAGAATAAGTTTAAGAGTTTTATTTGATGCTTCTGCTTGACCATTAGATTGTGGATAGTATGGCATGGAAAATCTATACTGAATGTGAAATTTTTTGAGGAACTGCTTCACTTCCTTATTCTTAAATGGTGTACCATTGTCAGAAACAAGTGCATCGAGAAATCCAAATCAAGAAATAATGTTGTTCATAAGGAAGCTACATATTCCTTTGACATTCATGGATCATAGCAGGATAGCCTCGACCCACTTTGTGAAGTAATCCATAGCGGTAATGATAAAGGTATGTCCTTTAGAAGAAGGGGGTGATATCTTTCCAATAATATCCAACCCCCATTTGGCGAATGGCCAAGGGGAAGTTTGGTTTTGTAATTCTTGGGCAGGTACATGAATGAGTCAACTGTGTTGCTAACATTGAGGGCACTTTTTGACAAAGTCAAAGGAATCTTGTTCCATTGTTTTCCAATAGTATCTTATTTGTATCAATTTTTGTGCCAAGGACTTACCACCAAAATTTCCACCCTCGTAGCCCGCATGGGCTTCCTTAATGGAAAGGGGTATTTCTACTTTAGTAAGACACCTAAGAAGAAGGCCATTATAGGCCTTCCTATAAAGGATGTTAGATAGGATGACGTAGCAAACCAAAAGCTTCCTTATACAAATGCGGTCATTTTTAGTCGCATCATCAGGGAAGTTCCCAGTTTTTAGAAAGTTATAGATATCAAAAAACCATTCCCTATAATCCACATGGGAACACATAGGGGACTTGGCCTTAGGTTCTTTAGGAATCATAGGGTTCTGCAAGACCTGGACCACGAAATTGTATTCCTTCGTATCTCCTTCAGAATGTACTAAGGAAGTTGTGCTTTCCATGGCATCAACATGTCCATTTTATCTCCTAGGGACATTGTCTATTATGAAAGGAGAAAACCATTTAAGCAAAGACAAAGCAAGGTCTCGGTATCAGGATAACTTACTTTTCTTGGCCTGATAGACTCTCGTTATTTGATTCAGTATAAGTTCAGAGTCACCTAGGATTCAGAGGTGTTTGATCTTTAACGCTATCCTGGTACATAGGCCAACTATAAGGGCTTCACACTCGATGATGTTATTGGTACAAGGAAAATCTAATCAAAAGGACAAAGGAACCGGTTTGCATTCGAGGGATACTAAGACCACACCTGCTCCATAACTAGTTTGACACCTCAATCCATCAAAATACATTTTCCATTCGGGATCGTGATTGATTGCAAAAATGTTTTCATCGAGAAATAAATCCAAGCCAAGAAAGGAGTGAGATGAGGGAGCGTCTACCAACTGATCCACAACCACTTGACCCTTTATCGATTTTTGAGTGAAAATAATTATGTCAAACTCAGAAAGCAACATAACCCATTTCACTAATCTTCCTGCCAGATCAGTGCTAGAAAATAGATGTCTTAAAGATTCATTTTTACTATGATGTGCATTTCAGCATGGAGAAGATAATGCCTCAACTTTTGTGTAGCAAAGACAAGAGCAAGGCACTACCTTTCTATGGAGGAATAATGGGTTTCGTAGTCAACCAGGATGTGGCTAATGTAGTAGACTGCTCTTTTCTTTCTAGTGTCATCATATTGGGCTAAAAGAGCTCCCAAGGCATATGGTGACGCAGCTAGATAAAACAAAAAGGGTCTATCTTGCATAGCCGGCATCAATATGGGAGGATTGGCGACTCAAAGGCTCTTTGGCATTCCTCATCCCACATGAAGTGAATGTCCTTTTTCAATAAGTAAGTGAAAGGAAGGGTACGATCAACCAAATAAGATATGAATCTACGAATTTCCTGAATCTTTCCTTGCAAACTTTACAACTCAGTAATATTCTTTGGTGGAGGCATGTTAATGATGGTATCAATATTTTTAGTGTCAACTTCAATCCCACGATGAGAGACTATAAACCCCAGAAGCTTTATGACATCAACACCAAAGACCCACTTAAGGGGATTTAGTCTCATTTTATAGAGTTGAAGTCTTTCAAAAATGAGACGAAGGTTCTTAGGATGGTCCTGACAGGTTACCAATTTTTCCAATATGTCATCGACGTAATCTTCTAAAATATTGTGAATAAATTCATGGAATATTAGGGTCATCGCCCACTAGTACATAGCTCTTGCATTATTTAACCCAAAGGGCATGACCACATAACATAAAGTACCCCATGGGGTAGTGAAGGCTATCTTGTATTGATCGTCTGGGTTAATACAGATCTAATTGTAACCCGAGAAGTTGTCCATGAAAGAAAGCAATGCATGGCCTGCAGTCGAGTCGACAATCATATCTATATTAGGTAGCAGAAAATCATCTTTAAGAGAAGCCTTATTAAGGTCTCGAAATTCAATGCATATGCGAATACGACCATCAGGTTTGTTAATGACAAATATATTTGAAATCCAAGGGGAATAATCAATAGGGAGGATAAAGCCTGCTTTCAAAAGTTTCTCTATCTCAGTCTTAACCATTAATGCCACTTTGAGATTGATCTTTCATATTTTTTGTTTAACCAGCTTGGCATCAGGACATAGGATGATATTATGAACTACTATAGATTCATCAATATTAGGCATATCATCATATGTCCAAGCAAAGATGTCAAGATGAGAACGCAAGATAGTGGAGTGTTTGTTTGCTTCTTCTGAAGAGAGACACTTCCCAATTTTGATCACTCTTTTAGGGGATGCGGGATCCATAGAGATATCAATAGTATCCCATTTTAGGAGGATTTGTAGTCTTCATAATGAGGTATTGCAATTTCATTACTAGTGTTAGATAGAGGGTCCTCCTCATCAATACTCAAGACAGATTCCCTGAAATACGCTTGATCATGTAAGTGGTACAAGAATCGCCTTTTGTGATGGTAAGGAGGTAATGGGGAATAGGCACCTAGAAACTCCTCTAATGCTTCATCTGAAGAGAAGAAATCAAGAGGAACCTTCTCGTCTTGCTCCTTTTCCTCTATTAACTCAGGGTGAACAAGATTTAATGGTTCGACCGAAATCATATTAACACTCCACCAAGGATTTTTCTTAGAATGTTCGACTGAGCATCCTAGTCCCAAATTGCGTCGTCATGGTTTAAGATGGATGGGAACCTAAATTCCTTACTCAATACGTCCTAGGCCCTTCTGCCCATAGCCATATCGATAAGCGAGTTCATATTTGAACCCATAGCGAGTTTTCAAAACTTCAGGGGGTGGTGGATCCACATAGAGCGCTTTGTTCCACCAATGGATGTCGAACATCTCTACGAGGGTATTTCCACTTTCTCTGTCTGACTCACAAATATTAATCTCTTTTGTAGGAGGTGGATTGTTCTCCTCAGTGCAGGAAAGAGGGATCTCCTGAACAAGATCACACTTCTTGTCTTCCATGAGAGTACCACCTGCCTTACTGTTAGGGGCATGTGGAAGGTCCACACAAGAGGGATCCACCTTATATTATGTGATGAAGAATTCAAAAAAGTTTAGGGAAACCCAATCGTCTCTGAGGAAATCATTTGTTTGAGAAGTTGCCAAGGGAGATTTAGGGTCTTCTGCCTTAGGCGGTTCTTCATTTTCGACACTAGCCTTGGGGACAATTTCCACAAAGGGTATCAATGAAGAACATGCCATAGGATTGATAGTTAGAGAAGGAATACAATTCTTGAGAGTAGACATAGTTGAAGCATGACTGGCAGTGGCCAATTTGCAAAGGTGAATTCCTTCCGGATCCGCTTTGACTGTGACCACTTGGTTATTTGCAATGAATTTTAGGGAACAGTGTAAGGTAGAAGTTACTGCACCCATAGCATGGATCCAAGGTCTCCCTAAGAGGAGGTTATATGGTAAGGGACCAGGCATCACATAAACCAACGTGGGTAAAGTAACGGGGCCTAGCTACAAAGGTAGTATAATCATACCTAGAGCTTGGCGACTAGCATTATCGAATCCATGAATGTACAAGGAGGAAGCTGCTAAAGAAGATGAATCAACTTTAATCTTAGGTAGTAGGTCCATACTTCCAATGTTGAGAGTCGAACCGGTGTCAACGAGAGCATGCCTGATACCGATGTTATTGACATTGACTATGATCATCAAAAGTTTTGCTTGCTTCTGCACGTCTAGAGGCAGGAGTTCTTGTAGGTGGAACGTAATGTTTGGCGAATCCACGCGAATATGTGCCAACAACACATTAACATGCATAGGCCTAGTGGAGGAAGGCAAGAGAATCATTTGTAAAGCTTCCTAAAGCATCTCTTGATAAATCAGGGCAGTCTAAAGCAAATCCCAAAGCAAGATATTAGCCGGAGTAATACGAAGTTGCTCGACAAGATCATAATCACTTGGTGCTTTGATCACAGGCTTAGGTGTTGCAGGAAGGTTTGATTGAGAAGGTGACAAAGTTGCAGGTTCTGAAGTAGGAATAGAAGGTTGTTGATCCAAGTTTTGTTTATTACTCCTTGTAGGATATGTGTGTCCAACAGCGTTGTAAGATGAGATTCCGTAGTTTTCACGAACTTTGAATACAAGTCTGACGAATAGTTATGACATGAGATTCTATAAACAGAAGATTTGGCCAAGGTTACATAGATGATGGGTTTCTTAGGGCTCGGAGGAGCCACTGAGACCACCACCACATTTACTAATTCCTCAACCTGTTGAGAGGAGATTTGTTCGGGAGATTTGTAGATAGGGGAGAGTGCTTCTAAGAAATCATCTAGAGCATCCTCCAACATATTGAAATATTCCTCAAAAAATTCATTATTATAAACATGCAACATCACAAAGAAAGTTTTGACGTTCATGTCAGGCTCACCAAAATGTGATATAAGAGGGATTCGCTACACACGGGTCTCTCCTTTCTCGAGAGATCACCAGGGAACGAACTGTCCTTATAGACCTTAGAATAAAAAAACCGTAAAAGGTTAAAACCTAGTTACACTTCAGAGAAAATAATTGGAGGTCCTGAGAGAGCCAGATTAAAATATTCCTATCCCTGAAGAGGGAGGTCTCGACCAGAAGACGTCAACGCAGTTCTAGGATGCCAGTGCGGCGCGCTTTCATCTGAGAGACACATTGGTGTCCTGGGCAACAAAGAACTCAAGAGCATTTCAAACAAAAAAAAATCCTACTTATAGACTCAAGAATGACCCGTACGAGGTTACTTAACTAACCAGAAAAAAATATCAAAGAAAATATTACGATGCTTAGAGAAAGCTTACCTTTTTCTTGGACACTCGGGTCTTCACTCCAAGCTCCTTTTTGTGACATACACACAAAAGATAGAGGAGAAAGTTGTTGGGTGGTTGTATAGGGGTCTACCTTAGTCAAACCCCATTTTGGTGTTCCCACCTCCATGGACAACAAAGTTGGAAAGGGATGCTAAAGTAGTAAATAAAGCGTGTGGTGAAAGCAATACCTACTCAGGGGTAGAACCCACACCACAATAAGTGTGTCATGAATTTAATACCTGTTACCAATTTTTTGCTACAACTCAATTGGTGGAGCTGGATTAAATAATGTTATATCTTGAGTGAAGTTACGGTTATTTCTGTGTTATGCTTAAGTGTTGATTGCATCTTATTTATCATTATTTATCAAGTGACAGTTATGCTTTGAAAAGAGGAATCATAATTTCAAAAGTTGCTATTCAATATTTTAGAATCAAATGGAGTACAAAATTGAGCATACAATAATAAAGCATTTCAGATTGATTTCATTTATTTCATAAAGTGATTCATATTTACATAATTTCATTTGATTGCGAGAATTCAAATGATAGTAAAAATTTGCATTGAGATGCATTTTTTCTTTTCAAAATGAAAAGCATAAGATTGAAATCAAATATCCACAAAATCCATGGATGGGACTGTCGCAGTGCATCATAACAACACACTACACTATGGAAGGTGCATAGAAGGGAATCACATAAGCATAAACATAATCATCATTTCCTGTTGATAGATGGCCGACGTAGAAGTGGTGCACCATTTGTCTTCTTCGAGCTCCGTTGGCCTACGGGAAGGAAGAGAGGGATGTCAGAGGCTCTGACTATGAATATACCTACATGAGCCATCAACAATAATGTAGTATGCTACTAATCATGCACTGAAACAATCAAGAAAAAGTGCAGAAAAATGAGCTGAAAGAGATACATCAACATGATCATATATTGTTTTTTATGCTAACATTGTTTGCTTCTTTGTGCAGGTATAGGGAAAATCATGAAGCTGATTATTTTTTGAAGACCGAGCATGTGGAGAAAAATGGGCTCCCACAAGGGTAGAGCTTGGCATGTTGCCCCTATTCATTACATGTGGGCTGAGATAGAAATTGCAATCATCATATTCATCAAGAAAGGAAATGCAACTAAAAGAGTAAAAGAGAGTTCATCTGTTAAGCAATCAAACCAATGGTCCACTCATAACAAATAGAGGGTGCTTCCTGAAGGCTACAGGTGGATAGTTAATTTGATTAATCTCAATTGATTTAACTAATTGCAAATCTCAACATTGCTGCCATAGTAGTTTTGTTTATCATATGCATGATATTATGCAAGCTTCAACAATATTTTTTCTCATAATAAAGGATAGTGAGCAGACATACATAATGCCTCAATGGAGAGAATTGTTTCAATTTTTCATCTCAAAAGAGAGCAAATGCATGGAGCATAAAAATGCATGAAGAGTGCCAAAGAGAGAAACAATGATATCATCTGATCAAAGCATGGAAAGTACATGCATTCATCTTTTGGCCTCTGACTGAAGCAACATAAATGAAACAAGGAGTCATAGGAGATGTACAGAGAAATTAGGACAGTTAAGCATAATAGAAATGGACAAGCATTCGACAATTTTCAATAAACTAATTTATGTGTGCTGGATGAAGAAATGTTTCACATGCACTAAGTTCAGAAGACTATAATATCCATGAAAGTTTCACATGTTTTGCATTTTCTGAAGGATTAGCTTGTTGTCCCAGGAAAAATACAGCAGGGATTTGAAGAATTCTGTTGTTTCATTATTTAAAGTTATAAATTTCCTCTTTCAAGTCATGTGGGAGTGTCATATACAGAACAAGAGTTTGAAAGCCAGGTTAGTGGTTTCCTTAATGGCATCAAGGTTAGAACACAAGAAAAATATCTTCTATAGTGTGTAAGATTTAAAAACAAACACATGGTGCCATGATGATAGGGAAATAAATATATCCATATGAGCTTTATCCCATAAATGATTTTTTCCAAGTATCATTTACCCATGTAATGGAAATAGAAGTGTATTGAAATGTAGTTTGAGCAGAAATTTCAAAGTGCCCATGAATTTTTATTTATTTTTAAATGCAGACATACATAATGGGTCGAACCCAGTTGTTTCATGAATAATCAATTGCACATATTTTTCTTCATTTTTTGTATACCCACATTGGGGTTTTAACTTTAAAGACAGATTTAATGCCATTTCCAGGTTACCCATATGGAGACTTCTACAAATAAACAAAATAGAGTCTTTCTATTATTTTTCAGAGTCACCCATGAGAGAGTTTTATAAAAGACAAAAAAAAATGATGAAAAGTCAGGGTAGTCAAGCTCCGGATAGAGAGACATGGTCTCTTTAAATTCTCAAAATACCCATTTTGGGTTTCGTTCTAGAATATAGATTTCTTCATTTTACATGATACCCATATAGAGGATCATTTCAAAATTTGAAAGAAGAAAGAAGTTAATTTCTTGGGTCAAGCCCAAAAAGCTTCAATATGCTCTTTCAAAAATACACATGGCCGCGGCCTACAGAAGAGATTTTAGCTCCTGAATGGCCTATCATTTTGTAGTTAAAACAAAACCCATGTAAGTTCCATCAAGTTAGAGATTGATAATCAAAATGCATGGAAGTTCTACAAAATTTTAGTTCGAGTTCATAGTTAGGAGAACATGGTGCGGCCTGAGTATGGCCATGAATTTATAAATAAAAGAAAATCTTTATTAAGCTTTCTGTAGAAAGAAATATATGGTTGGAACATAACTTACCACTGAATGCCTATAGGAGAACATGTAAGCAGCGGCTAGAGCTAGTGGAGCTTTCAAAATCCAAACAAAACCAAGAGACGAGCTCTCATGTATGCCGGCCAGTGGATACAAGGAGCATAGAGATAAAAAAAACAACAGGCACAGGAAATGAAAATGCATCAGAAATTATGTTTATGCCGCGGCCTCAAGGCCAAGAAACGACTTAAAAAACAAAGAAATGAGTCTCAGGAAGCTCATAGGAAGTTCAAAAAAGGTTCTTACCATCAGAACAATGGAGATTCAACAAAAATAGAAACAATGGAGGCTCAATCTTCATCCTCAGCTGAAACCCTAAGCAGGGTGGTGGCGGCGGTCTCCCAGGCAGAGCTTTCTTTCAAAATGACAAGTGCAAAATGAAGTGAAGATTAGGGTTTTCCATTCTTTTGTTGTGTTTCCCTAATTCGAATCTATGGGATTAGCTTTCATTTTTCAATTTAATATCAAACTTTATGCAAGGTGCTAAGTGGGCGATTACCCCAATGATAGGTTGCACAATGAAGGCTAAATAATTAAAAAAATTCCTAAGTCTTAGGTATGTGTGATTAAATTTTGGCAATATGAGGGGGCTTTGGACCTTAGGTTTTTGAGAAATTATGCCTTAGTGAGAGTTGAAGTGAGATTTTATCCTAGATTTTAACTGATTTTGTGAGAAATCAATAAAGATTGCAAAATAATCTCATATATGCCTTGGCTTTTGTTTTTTGATTGATTTAAAAGAAATCAATTAAAGTATTGAGAGGATAATATGTCTTATATTTTTATGATTTTTTAAAGAAAAATCAATTGTTGTATTGGATAAATAAGGTGGTAGTTGTTTTTTGCAAAAGATTTAAAAATCTTTAATTGCAAAAATAGGCCAAATTGTAAAAATCTGCATATCATGTAAAGCAGGATTAAAGAGTTGCTTTTATAAATCACTTTATTCTTTGTTATTTTTAGCAGATTGTTTTGTTTTCTTCCTAGGTCGGATTTGAGTTTCCTCTTGGAGAGATAAGGTGTTTTATTTGCTTTAAAATCAGATTTAGTCTATTTTTAGGAGCTTTTCAGTATGAACATGGAAACAGTGGGTTTTTTCTACTTTTATGCAGACTTTTGAGATAGTTTGAGGCCTTTTCCTTGAGCTTTCTTTGTGAGCTCCGATTAGGGTTTCTAGAGGGTTATATTTTGAAGAAACTTAGTTTTTCTTCCTTCTTCTCAGTTCAGTGGACAGTTTCTTGCTCTTAGCATTTTTATCTTGTGAACTCATTTGTACTTAGTTCAGACATATACACTCTTTCAGTTTCAATAAAGCAACAGAGTTCTTCTCATTTCTTGTCTCAATCTTGTAACAACAATTTGATGTCTTTGTGTTTTCAAGTTTGAAGCCTTATATGTCTTGCTTTTATGAGTCCTTGCATAGAATTTCATGTTTTCAGGTTGTATGACGTATTCAATGCCTTCGAATCTTCATGCAAATTACTGATGAAACCATGTACCAATGAGATTGTGACAACTATTGTAATAAAGGAATTGTTGTGAGTGGTAAATATGAACTTTTAGAAATAACAGTTAATCATCAGTTAGTGTTAAATTTCATTTTCAAGCTATCCTTCTATCCCTTTTCTCAGAAAATACTTAGAATAGGATCCATCTTTTAGAGAACCAGCTCACTCTGGAGATTCTCTTTTTGCACAGATCGCCCACATCTAAAAAGAGTTTCCATGTTTCAACAAATAGTCTGATTTTTGCAAATCTTAAAAAGGGTGCATATCTGATTGATAACAGTTTTTGGCACGCCCAGTGGGACTCTTAAAGCCATTTCAGAGAAATTTTAGATTTTTTTTCAATTTTGTTGTTTGGTGTATGCAACAGATTTGTGTAGCCTTTTGGAGGTTCATTTCAATATACCTGGCGACTCCAATCTTGATTTTGCATGCAGACCTAGTGCAGCCTGTGCATGAGAAAATTATAGACCAGATCAAGTATTGTACCCTTCAAATATTGAGAGTTGTCACCACCACAAAGAAGAGGCAGAACGATAGGGAGGCTCTTTGAGACACCTGTAAGATCGAAGTCAACACCTATTTTTAGTTCCTTGGTTCTATCACCAAGAGTACCGGTTCCGATATCACAAGCACCGCTAATGGCAGCACCAAGGCAGCACCTGTTCGTGCCTTTCAATGGAGGTAGTCCATTAAAAATCGTTCAACATGATGACATCCCAGTTGCAGCCCTTAGGAGCCTGCCATACTTCATCAGGGAGGACCTCACTACACCGGTTGAGCACATCCGTGACGTAGCCACCTTATGCTTGGTTCACAATATCACTCAAGAGAACGTCGCGTTAAGGCTGTTCGCTGCGTCGCTTAAAGGGAAGGCGTTACAATGGTTCAGAGGTCTCACAGCCAACTCAATCACAACATGGGATGCATTAGGTAATGATTTATATCAACATTTTGTTGATAAATCTGATAGTATGTCTTTGCTAGAGCAGTTGAGCACCATTCAGAGGGTGCCACACGAGCACTTGGCTGATTTCAACTACCAATTTTAGAGAACTTGGGACAGGATTCCTGTAATGGTAAAACCTTTACCAGCACATGCTTTTCTGTTTTACTTAAAAGCTTTGAATAGTAAGATTTCATTCATGACTCAATCTATGGGTGGGCTTACACTCCCTAACGCCTATGACATAGCCATTAGAGCTGAGAACTATCTCATCCAAGCTAGAGACATAAATCCTAAACCTCCTATGCCTTTGTTTCTAGAAATATAGCCACCTACCCCTACTGTTGTACCTCCCTTAGCTGTTGTCCCACCTGTTCCAGCAATAGGCTATCATAACGCAGCCCAAGAAGTTTCTGCTCTAGCCCCAAACCAAGAATTTCAAGAGATTAAAAGTATACTCAAGACTTTCAGGAATGATCTTGTGAGCATTAAGAAGTAGGTAGGTCATGAACACAAGCCTTATCAATCCCCTTATTAGCAAAACTAGCCAAATAGGCCTATTTTTCAGAATGATTACCAAGCCCAAAGAAGGAATTTTAACCCTAGGCCATTCCCGCCATACAATCCAAACGCAGCCAGTTTGTCAAAGGAACTTGTGCCCCAAAATAATGTTGCCCGGGATTTCAATTGGTGTTATCCATACAATCAGCCCCATAACCAATCAACATGCGCTAATGGAATGAGAAATTAGGCTTTAATGGTTCAAAATAACTATGTTGGTTCAGAAAATATTATAGATCAGAATCAAGAACAACAAGATAACGTGGAAGTCACCTTGTCGAACTGGCAGAGCTCTGAATTTTGTGGTGTGAATGGTCAAGATCAGAAAAATTCTTCAATTTCGGCCAATACTAGATCGAAAAAGAGAGCTATGGATTCAGGACAACAAGCGGGAAATTCACAGTAGCAACCCACAAGCAGTAAGCAGCCCATTTCATCAAATGTTAACACTGCAGCATAGCCTAAAGTGCAGATTTTGCAAAGAGCCAAGAGATATCTAACAAGGAGTAGTCAAAGACGTATTCGCAGCCTTGCAGAGACAAAATGATGCGGCTGTCATTAGAAACCAACAAAAGGTAAATTCTTCATCATTTAATATTGTTGAGCATCTCAAGAAAACCACTGTCAGTATGTCGGTATTAGATGCTTTGCACATCCCAGGTCAGAAAAGTTTGTTGCAAAACGCTTTAGCTGAGTTGTCTATTTCTGATGATGCAGATCAAGGGGTTGCTAAAGTCGTGCTTGCTAACGATCTGGAGGTTAAGAATGAGTAGAAAATTAAAGAGGTAAAGCCTCCTCCATTTTACTTAAGTCTGATTATTGGTGATAAAATCATTCATAATTGTATGGTTGATTTTGGTGCCAGTAGTTCAGTCATGCCTAAAAGTTTAGCCGATAAGTTAGGTCTTGTTAATGAGCCTAATCCCCAAAAATACATAGTGCAATTAGATGGATCTGCTATTAAAACTGTTGGTATTATCAAAAATTTAGCTCTTACTTTGCACGCATCCCTGAGTTTTGCTATTCATTAGGATATACATGTCATTGAATTGCCACCACACTTTTCCATTTGTCTCTCAAGGGATTTTACAGCCAAGTTGGGTGGGTTTCTATCTTTAGATTGGTCTCATCTCTTCTTTAGAACAAGGTATGGTACGAAAGTGACCATAAAGTCTGAGCCTCTCGCCAAAGACCATATCAAACCATATTCACCAAATCCTATAAACGCTAACCTCTACACCACCTCTGCACTGGAGGAGAAAACCATGACCTCAGACTATAGCACCCATGTAGAAAATATCAATCTAGATGAATGGGTAGCTGAAGATCACGAGCTTGATCCGTTTCAACACACAGATGAGATAGGATTAGGAGTCTATATGATTCGAGAACCTAATTTTGATATGCCTAATCTTTGTAAAAAGAAGGAACAATCCACAGAAATAGAAAATGAACTTTGGAAGCTTTATTTCGATGGTTCGAGAAGCAACATTGGTGTTGGAGGTGGGGCTATGTTGATTTCACCAGAGGGAGATAAATACTTTTCAGCCTGCAGATTTTCTTTCAGCTGTTTGAATAATACAGTTGAGTATGAAGCATTGGTGCATGGCCTTGAATGGGCCCGCAAAAGATGTATCAAATGCTTGAAAGTTTATGGTGATTCAGAACTAATTGTAAATCAGATCAAAAATTTAAATGCTTCCAAGAATGATTTGCTTAAGAAATATAAGCATCATGTATGGGATTTGATGGAAGATTTTGATGCTTTTAATATTGTTTTGATTCCTAGAAACGAAAATAAGCATGTTGATAGGCTCACTATCATAGGAACCCAGTTTGATATTCCCAATGAAGTTCATAAAGTAGAGGCACGTCAATATGTAAAAATAGTGGTCAGACCTTCTATACCTGACAATAATGTGAGCTAGCAGGTTTTTGACAGTAATGAGCAAATTGTAAATTTCTTAATCGCTGAAGCTGAGTTTGCATATGGAAACCAACAAAAATGGCAGCAGTAGTATGACAACCAGATTTTGTAGTTGAAGACCAACAAGTTTCCAAAAGGATTGGTGACCTTGGAATTTGTGTTCAATTCAGATGACCAAGTGCGTAAAGACAAGTGCAACCTGACTGTTAAGGAAGAACATTATGCAGCCATTGAAATCTTCAAAGGAAAGCTTCTCAAGCTGGGAAAGGTATGTAATAAGGAGGAACAACAAGCATTTATGTTGTTATGTCAGAAATTTAGTGATGTTTTTGCTTGGGAGTACAAGGATTTGAGAGGTTTTAACCCAGAACTAGCCCAACATACTATTGAATTAGAACCTGGTGCAAAACCAGTAAGGCAGAAACAGAGACTGCTTAACCCCAAATTAGAACACCTTATGAAGGCTGAACTGAATAAACTAGTTGAGAGTGGTATTATTTTTCCTATCAAACACACCTCTTGGGTGTCAAATTTAGTGCTAGTTAGGAAGAAAATTGGGGAAATCATATTGTGTCGATTTTCGAGATTTAAATAAAGCATCATTGAAAGACCATTACCCACTCCCTTCCATGGAGCAAATTTTGCAGGTAGTTTCTGGTTCTGATAGATTTTCTTTGCTAGATGGTTACTTAGGTTACAACCAGATTTTGGTTAAGCAAGAAGATCAATTCAAGACAGCATTTACCACCAAGTGGGGCACAATGGCCTACAAGAAGATGCCTTTCAGCTTATCCAATGCTGGAGCAACTTTTCAGTGAGTGATGGATATGGCTTTTCACAGCCTTATGAACAAGTTCATTCTGGTATATTTAGATGATATTACTATTTTTTCCAGAAATGTTAATGAACATCTTGATCATTTAGAGAAGATTTTTTAGAGATGTAGAGAGTTCGGAGTCTCTCAATCCAAAGAAGTGTATTTTTTCTGTACATGAAGGTAAACTCCTTGGACATATTGTTTCAAAGAAAGGTATTTCTATAGACCCTGAAAGAGTCTCTACAATTCTTGAATTGCCATTACCAGCTCACAAGAAAGGCTTGCAAAGCTTTCTTGGAAGAATAAATTTCGTGCGGAGGTTCATACTGAATATTGCAGTTTTGATGCAACCTCTCACTTCTATGCTTAAAAAGAATATGCCTTTCAGTTGGACCAAGGAAGGTAAGAGAAGCTTTGAGCAGATAAAGGAAGCCCTCATAGCTGCTCCTACTCTCATTAATCCAAATTTTGACAAATACTTCATTCTATATGCCTTTGGAGGAGTAGATACAGTTTCAGCTATGTTATGCCAACAAAACAATGAAGGCTCGAAGTAGCCTATAGCATTTTTCAGGCAAGTATTGTATGATTACGAGGTGAAGTATTCTTTTGTCGAGAAGCATGTTTTTGCTATTGTGAGAAGTTTAAAAAAAATTAGGCATATGTTGTCCAACAACAAGATTCATTTGTTGGTTGCTCATTCAACTGTTAAGGATTTCTTACTTAACAAAGATATAAATGATAAGCGTGCTGGTTGGATTACCAAAGTAATGGAATTTGACGTTGATATAAAGGTAACCAAGCTCGTTAAAGGAAAAGTTTTGTGTGAACAGATTGTTGGAAATGAAGACAACAATTTAAAAGAAGCTGAAAATATGGATACAGTGCTAAATAATGATGTTGCAGGTGTTGTTCCAGCGTTGCCTGCTACTTGTTTACATCAAATGATGCATGATTTGCAAACTGGTGAGTGCCCCGAAGGCTTAGACATAGAAAAAAGAAGGTATTACATATTACAAGTCATTCCTTATGCAATTATTGATGGCATTCTTTATAGGAGAGATTTCCAAGGTATTTTATTTAGATGTATTCAGCCTGATCAAGTTGACAAGCTTTTAGCAAAATTTCATGATGGACCTTCAGGAGGTCATTTTGCTGCAAGAACAATAGCTCTAAAAATTATGCGAGCTGGTTATTACTGGCCAGATCTGTTCAAAGATGCTATTGCTTGGGTTAGAAAATGTGAGAAATGTGCTTTATTTTCTGGAAAACAGAGGATTGCAGCGCTGCCCCTCCATCTGATTCAGGTAGAACAACCCTTTGCTAAGTGGGGCTTAGATTTTATTGGCCCTATCAATCCGCCTTCAAACGCGGGTCATAAGTGGATACTTACTGCCACAGATTATTTTACCAAATGGACTGAGGCAGTGGCTTTGAAAGAAGCAAATGATACTTTTGTGCTTAACTTTTATCAAGATCTCATATCATGATTGGTGTTCTAGATTCGATCATTTTCGAAAATGGTTTGGATTTTATTGGTTTAAGGATTTTTGATTGGTCAGTTAGAAATAATATTTATTTGAATACATCTTCTAATTATTATCCGCAAGGCAATGGTCAGGGAAAATCTACAAATAAGAACCTGATTTGGATAATCAAGAAGACTGTTGAAGATAATCAGCGAACATGGCATGAAAAGCTGAAGTTAGCCCTTTGGGCTAACTGGATAACTCCTAAAAGGGCCACTGGTTGTTCACCTTTTGTTCTAACTTATGGTAAAGAAGCTAAATTACCTGTTTCCATTGAGTTACCAACTTTAAGTTATGTTAAGGAGCTAGAATTGTTGAGTGAACAACCTCTTGAGGTGAGGTTTGCATAGCTAGTAGAGCTCGAAGAAACTAGGAAAGAATCTCTAAGGTAGCTTGAGATACATCAAGCTCAGATGAAGAACTCTTTTGATAAGAGGACAAGACCATGTGATTTCATTGTTGGAGATCTGGTTTTCAAATGGAATGAATTTAAAAGAAAACCTGGATGACATTCCAAATTCGATGCAATTTGGGATGGGCCTTATGTGATCATGGAGTGCAAGGAACACAACACGTTCGAAATTTCTAAGTTGAATGGAGAGGTGTTGTCTATCCCAGTTAATGGGATCCACCTCAAGCATTGCCTTTGAGATAAGTTTTATCTTGTAGATAAGGAGAGTAGTATTGGAAATAAGTGCGTTACGCATATTTATTTTGAGTAGTTTTTCTTTCCCTAAGCATTGTTGCGCATATTCTGTTGGCCATCAGGGCCTGTTAGTTTGCTTTCAGTTCTGTTTCATTTTTTTTTTTTGTTGTTTGGAGTGTTGTTGTTCAAGTTTCTGAGTTTCATTAAGGGGCAAATTTGACTCCGCACCCAATGGAGTGTTTTAAGGCAACTGATCTATGCTTAGCAGGCAAGCATTTAGCGGAAATCGCCAAAATGTTACCAATTTTTCACTACAACTCAATTGGTGGAGCTAGATTAAATATTGTTATATCTTGAGTGAAGTTACAGTTATTTATGTGTTATGCTTAAGTGTTGATTGCATGTTATTTATCATTATTTATCAAGTGATAGTTATGCTTTGAAAAGAGGAATCCGAATTTCAGAAGTTGCTATTCAATATTTTAGAATCAAATGGAGTACAGAATTGAGCATACAATAATAAAGCATTTCAGATTGCTTTCATTTATTTCATAAAGTGATTCATATTTATAGAATTTCATTTGATTGCAAGAATTTAAATGATAGTACAAATTTGCATTGAGATGCATTTTTTCTTTTCAAAATGAAAATCATAAGATTGAAATCAAATATCCACACAAGTCATGGATAGGACTGTCACAGTGCATCATAAACAACACACTACACTATGGAAGATGCATAGAAGGGAATCACATAAGCATAAACATAATCACCATTGCATGTTGATCAATGGTCGACACAGAAGTGGTGCACCATTTGTCTTCTTCGAGTTTCGTTGACCTACGGGAAGGAAGAGAGGGATGTCAGAGGCTCTGACTATGAGTATACCTACATGAGCCATCAACGATAATGTAGTATGCTACTAATCATGCACTGAAACAATCAAGAAAAGTGCAGAAATATGAGCTGAAAGAGATACATCAACATGATCATATATTGTTTTTTATGCTAACATCGTTCGCTTCTTTGTGCAGGTATAGGGAAAATCATGAAGCTGATTATTTTTTGAAGACCGAGCATGTGGAGAAAAATGGGCTCCCACAAAGGTAGAGCTCAGCATGCAACCCCTATTCATTACATGTGGGTTGAGATAGAAATTGCAATCATCATATTCATCAAGAAAGGAAATGCAACTGAAAGAGTAAACGAGAGTTCATTCGTTAAGCCATCAAACCAATGATCCAATCATAACAAACAGAGGGTGCTTCCTGATGGCTATAGGTGGACAGTTAATTTGATTAAGCTCAATTGATTTAAATAATTGCAAATCTCAACATTGCTGCCATAGTAGTTTTGTTTATCATATGCATGATATTATGCAAGCTTCAACAGTATTATTTCTCATAATCAAGGATAGTGAATAGGCATACATAATGCCTCAACGGAGGGAATTGTTTCAATTTTTCATCTCAAAAGAGAGCAAATGCATGGAGCATAAAAATGCATGAAGAGTGCCAAAGAGAGAAATAGTGATATCATCTTATCAAAGCATGGAAAGTACAGGCATTCATCTTTTGGCCTCTGACTGAAGCAACATAAGTGAAACAAGGAGTCATAGGAGATGTAAAGGGAAATTAGGACAGTTAAGCATAATAGAAATGGACAAGCATTCGATAGTTTTCAATAAACTAATTTTTGTGTGTTGGATGAAGAAATGTTTCCCATGCACTAAGTTTGGAAGACTATAATATCCATGAAAGTTTCACATGTTTTGCATTTTCTGAAGGATTAGCTTGCTGTCCAAGGAAAAATACAGCAGGGATTTGAAGAATTTTGTTGTTTCGTTATTTAAAGTTATAAATTTCCTCTTTCAAATCATGTGGGAGTGTCATATACAAAACAGGAGTTTCAAAGCCAGGTTAGTGGTTTCCTTAATGGCATCAAGGTTAGAACACAAGGAAAATATCTTCTACAGTGTGTAAGATTTACAAAAAAAACACATGGTGCCATGATGACATGGAAATAAATATATCCATATGAGCTTTATCCCAAAAATGAATTTTTCCAAGTATCATTTACCCATGTAATGGAAATAGAAGTGTATTGAAATGTAGTTTGAGCAGAAATTTCAAAGTTCCCATGAAGTTTTTTTTTTTTTAAATGCAGACATACATAATGGGTCGAACCCAATTGTTTCACAAAAAATCAATTGCACAGATTTTTCTTCATTTTCTGAATACCTAGATTGGGGTTTTAACTTTAAAGACAGATTTAATGCCATTTCTAGGTTACCCATATGGAGACTTCTACAAATAAAAAAAATAGAGGCTTTCTATTATTTTAAGAGTCGCCCATGAGAGAGTTTTATAAAAGACAACAGAAAATGATGAAAAGTCAGGGTGGTCGAGCTCCAGACAGAGAGACATGGTCTCTTTAAATTCTCAAAATACCCATTTTGGGTTTCGTTCTAGAATATAGATTTCTTCATTTTACATGATACCCATATAGAGATTCATTTCAAAATTTGAAAGAAGAAAGAAGTTCTTGTCTTGGGTCGAGCCCAAAAAGCTTCAATATGCTCTTTCAAAAATACACATGGCCACGGCCTAGAGAAGAGATTTTAGCTCTTGAATGGCCTATCATTTTGTAGTTAAAAGAAAACCCATGTAAGTTCCATCAGGTTAGAGATTGATAATCAAAATACATGGAAGTTCTATAGAATTTTAGTTCAAGTTCATAGTCAGGAGAACATGGCGCGGCCTGAATATGGCCATGAATTTATAAATAAAAGAAAAGCTTTCTTAAGCTTTATGTAGAAAGAAATATATGGTTGGAACGTAATTTACCACTGAATGCCTGTAGGAGAACATGTAAGCAGCGGCTAGAGCTAGTGGAGCTTTCAAAATCCAAACAAAACCAAGAGACGAGCTCTCATGTATGTCGGTCAGTGGATACAAGGAGCATAGAGATATATGGCTGGAACGTAACTTACCACTGAATGCCTGTAGGATAACATGTAAGTCGTGGCTAGAGCTAGTGGAGCTTTCAAAATCCAAACAAAACCAAGAAACGATCTCTCATGTATGTCGGCTAGTGGATACAAGGAGCATAGAGATAACTAAACAACAGGCACATGAAATGAAAATGCATCAAAAATTATGTTTATGTCGCAGCCTCAAGGCTAAGAAATGGCTTAAAAAAAAAGAAATGAGTCTCAGGAAGCTCATAGGAAGTTCACAAAAGGTTCTTACCATTAGAACAATGGAGATTCGACAAAAATAGAAACAATGGAGGCTCAATCTTCATCCTTAGCTGAAACCCTAAGCATGGTGGTGGCGGCGCTCTCCTAGGCAGAGCTTTCTTTCAAAATGACAAGTGCAAAATGAAGTGAAGATTAGGGTTTTCCCTTCTTTTGTTGTGTTTCCCTAATTCGAATCTATGGGATTAGATTTCATTTTTCCATTTAATATCAAACTTTATGCAAGGTGCTAAGTGGGCGATTACCCCAATGATAGGTTGCACAATGAAGTCTAAATAATCAAAATTTTGCCTAAGTCTTAGGTATGTGATTAAATTTTGGCAATATGAGGGGGCCTTGGACCTTAAGGTTTTGAGAAATTATGCCTTAGTGAGAGTTGAAGTGAGATTTTATCCTAGATTTTAACTGATTTTGTGAGAAATCAATAAATATTGTAAAATAATCTCATATATGCCTTGGCTTTTGTTTTTTAATTGATTTAAAAGAAATCAATTAAATTATTGAGAGGATAATATGTCTTATATTTTTATGATTTTTTAAAGAAAAATCAATTGTTGTATTGGATAAATAAGGTGGTAGTTGTTTTTTGCAAAAGATTTAAAAATATTTAATTGCAAAAATAGGCCAAATTGTAAAAATCTGCATATCATGTAAAGCAGGATTAAAGCGATGCTTTTATAAATTGCTTTATTCTTTGCTATTTGTAGCAGATTGTTTTGTTTTCTTCTTGGGTCGGATTTGAGTTTCCTCTTGGAGAGATAAGGTGTTTTATTTGCTTTAAAATCAGATTTAGTCTGTTTTTAGGAGCTTTTCAGTATGAACATGGAAACAGTGGGTTTTTTCTACTTTTATGCAAACTTTTGAGACAGTTTGAGGCATTTTCCTTGAGATTTCTTTGTGAGCTCCAATTAGGGTTTATAGAGGGTTATATTTTGAAGAAACTTAGTTTTTCTTCCTTCTTCTCAGTTCAGTGGACAGTTTCTTACTCTTAGCATTTTGAGCTTGTGAACTCATTTGTACTCAATTCAGACATATACACTCTTTTAGTTTCAATAAAGCAACAGAGTTCTCATTTCTTGTCTCAATCTTGTAACAACAGTTTGATGTCTTTGTGTTTTCAAGTTTGAAGCCTTATATGTCTTGCTTTTATGAGTCTTTGCATAGAATTTCATGTTTTCAGGTTGTATGATGTATTCAATGCCTTCGAATCTTCATGCAAATTACTGATGAAACCATGTACCAATGAGATTGTGAGAGCTATTGTAATAAAGGAATTGTTTTGAGTGGTAAATCTGAACTTTCAAAAATAACAGTTAATCATCAGTTAGTGTTAAATTTCATTTTCAAGCTATCCTTCTATCCCTTTTCTCAGAAAATACTTAGAATAGGATCCATCTTTCAGAGAACCAGCTCACTTTGGAGATTCTCTTTTTGCACAGATCACCCACATCTAAAAAGAGTTTCCATGTTTCAACAGATAGTCAAATTTTTGCAAATCTGACAAAGGGTGCATATCTGATTGATAACATTACCCACTCGAGAGTACAACCCACACCACGATAAAGTAGACAAATGCATGTAAAAGGAAAGTGAGAGATGAAGAGAGAGAGTGTTACCCATGGGCTAAGGCCCTCTCTGAAGCACACAGATGCACCGCTGAGTGCTTGCTTGAGAGCTGCTATTGCTGGGGGGACCTCAGTTCGGCATGGCTTCACCTGTGAATGCACTGTTGTCAATGGAGAAGGAGTCTCAAAATTTGTCATAAAAAAGAAAGAGAGCTAGTGTAATTTCCTCCAGTCTTCCAACCTTCAAATGAGGGAAAAAAAAAGGCTTTTATGCTTGCAAGGGCGGAAAAGAGCCATTAATTTCAGAGTGTAACTACTAGGACACGTGTCTCAAGGGTTAACCTTCTAGATTTTTCATTTTTAACTTGGGAAATAGACAAGACATCTACGCACCGCACATTCATCTAAGACCTATATTCTCAGAAAACACATCGCCAGGCTTCTGTTGCTCAGCCACTTGTCCACATGGAGTCAAAACCGTGAAATTATGACCCATGGGATTTTTTCATTAATGTCTTAGGGTGTCATAAATGCTAGGCATAAATGTGAAAATATGGAATTGCCCCTAGGTGCAATTTTGTGATATTACACAGAAAAATGTATTGCTTTTAAGTCATGGCTGAGACTGGCATCCAACAACTAATGGCTCTGATTCTAAACCTTAGCAATCATTGCATTTGTATCTATAGAACAAGTGGATGTTTTAAACCTCATAAGCATATATATCTACCTCTATGAACTTGTATAAACACATCAAAACCCATGATAGTTGTTGATCCAACCAATAAAATTTATTTGCATCTACTAACGTCACACCACTTGACTTCTCACTTAAATGAAATCAATGCACAGGTTATTTTTAATGATATTATGAAGATATTAGATGTGTATGAAAAACAATATAAGCTTTATTTCCGGATGCATCACCATACGTATTTATCACATTTCTCCAATATTCATCATTTAAATAAGTTAAAAACCTCCTTCCACTTTCTATGAGTGAAATAACATGACAAATAATTGGGAAACATGGTCCTATAACTACCACCACATCATGTTTTATAACTCTTGAGCACGAAGAACCATATGTCATAGATATTGAATATTTGGAACCAATGTTTCACTAGTAGGCTGAGTTTTTCAACTCCACAAGGGTGCACTATTTGATGAAAACAACTGCAGTTTGGACTCTTAAGGGATTGGGTCGGTACAATGTAGCTCAAAGTGATTCGATGTGTTTGGGTGCAAAAGAGGATCATTCCTAGTGTAAACATACCCATCCAAATGCATTGCAACATTTTTTTTGGTCACACGAGTTGCAGAATGAAAGTTGCACCACTTTTCAACTTTACAGTACTTGCATTTGACAACTTTTTCCTCAACCAAAAAGGCATCACCACTAGAAAAAACCTCTGAGATAGAAAAAAATGAGAGAGGTTATTGTAGAGGGGCCCAACGTGATCCTATAGCCTTAGATGAGAAGTTTCTAAGTGTCACGGTATCCGAGTAACAACCTATCAAAGATTGCAGCCATTTTTTACTTTGGACTCTTACAGGATTGAACCGGTTGAATGTAGCTCGAAGTGATTCAACATGTTTGGATGCAAAAGAGAACCATTCCTAGTTTAAATGTACCCATCTAGATGCGTTGGAATAGTGTTTTTGGTCACACTAGTCACAAAACGAAAGTTGCAACACTTTGCAACTTTGTGCTACTTGCATTTGACAACTTTTTCCACAACCGAAAAGTCGTCACCACGAGAAAAATCCTTCGAGATAAAAAAAAAATTGAGAGAGGTTATTGTAGAGGGGCCCAACGTGATCCCATAGCCTCATACAAGAAGTGTATATGTGTTATGGTATCCAAGTAACAACCTGTCAAAGATTGGAACCATTTTGCACTTTGGACTCTTAAGGGATTGAGTCAGTTGAATGTAGTTCGAAGTGATTCAATGTGTTTGGGTGCAAAGAGGACCATTCCTAGCATAATTGAACCCATCCAAATGTGTTGGAATAATTCGTTTGGTCACACGAGTTGCAGAATGAAAGTTGCACCACTTTGCTACTTTACACTGCTTGCATTTGACAACTTTTTTCTCAACCAAAAAGTCATCACCAAGGGAAAAGGCCTTTGAGATAGCAAAAATTAAGAGAGGTTATTGTAGAGGTGCCCATGCATGTGACACATATTTTTTTTCATTTTTTGCAAGTAAATAATTAGTTATGAATTTTCTAATAGAAATTTTTAAAAATATTAAAAATTATTTGTCCAACCACCCTAACTTGGTCAACAACTTATAATTTTTTTAAACTATGCTTTGTGAAGCATAGGGTGTGATGCATATTTTGAATTCAAAAAATGTGTAACCATTTTAAATTAATAGATGTTTCTCAATAAGTCTATCAATTGAGACTTTACACATAGTGCATGTAGAAAATCAATAATAATTATTTATAAAATTCAAAATCAAATATATTTTATATTGGATAGAAAAATTCATTGGCACGAAGGTTGAATTTCAAAAATTCATTGCAACCCCTCAACACATTGGGCTAGTTTACTTTTTAGGTTGGAAACCCCCAAGCCAAATCCCAAAGCAATCTTGAGGTGATAATTGAGGCAAAAAAAATGTTAGAAAAAATGGATATCTATTATCAATGGATATCCATTTCTTTTACTTAAGAATTATTTATTGGGTTCAGTATAGATTAAAATTTAACATATTATAATATATATATATATATATATATATATAGATAAGGTAAGTTCTACCAAAGGAGGTAGACCTTGTAATTTTAATTTTACATAGCATGCAACATGGAATGAGTTCCATTTTCCATATTATAGGATTGTATTCCTTCATTAGAGTTGTAAATGCAACAAAGGTATGCTTCTCCAAGCTTGTCTTCTTTAACACCTTTTTTAGGCCTTCTCAGTGACATATGTCTTTTCCCTCTAATCTTGCTTTAATGTTGTCGTATCCTACTTCAATTTTTATTTTAAAAAGAGGAATACAAGAGTGAAATGAGTTCCTATGGTCTTATTACATTTTTAATTAAATTAGACAATTGGACCTACCTAAAAAATCACTTCAACTTTAGACCTAATGGATGACATGAATTGCACCATGTTACACTACTTGGTGAAGATAGGAGTAGAAAAGATTGCTACATAAAAATGAACCCATATTTTGACACGTTGGAGTGATGAGCTTCTGGCATAAGATTAATTTATTTTAATTATAATGTCAAGCCAATATTTAGTGTGATGTTACTTCAGTCCTAAATCATATGTCAAATAGACCTATTACATGTGTGAGACCCTAGAATTAACAAGATATGAATGCATATAGTACATTCACATCCTATTTCCTTTGATATTGCGGGATAATCATTTAGAGACACGTGAATTTTATTTCATCTTAAATCTAGACTGAGCTAGAGGTGGTTATAGAAATGACCAAGGAAATCTTTGATTCAAATCTACTCAATGGGTTGGATAAGGTGGTACCATGACCCAGATACATTGAGTGCCACATGGATCTAAACACAAAGTTTCTATTCTTTCTTTTGGATGTCTCAGGAGAGGATCTTTGAGGGCACCATGTTTGGGCAAAGGAGTGTTTTAATTTCTTGAATAAACTCCACTACTATGAATTGGTGAAAGATATTGTGTTTCGAATGCTCTTTTACTTTTTCTCCTAAAGCCATAATATTTTTTGCTAAGAAAAAAAGACTAGTTTAATTATTGGATTGCAGTAGTACCATTCAAAATCTAGGTCACGCAGTATTAAACAAAATCCTATTAATATCGTTCCACACCTTTATTATCTTATTGTGTTTTCTAGCCTTGCATATTCCTCACAAGTACGATAAGGTATACCCTCATGGATAGTCATACCAAGCACCTTTTTTATAAGTTTTTGGGCTATATGATGATGGAAAATCCAAATGATGGGACATGATATGATTTAAGGCTTTACTTGGGAAAAACCTAAAAATTATTCTCTTTTTGGTATAATAAGTCTATAACCCAAAATGGGGTTTTGACAAGTCATGCAAGGTTCCCATATTTGTTAAGGGGTGATGATTACTACTATTAGAGGTGTAATATTACCTACATTGATTAGGTTTACTCATGTATTCCTCTTTTAAAGTTTTATTACCTTTGATTGTGCAACATTTTCCTTGATCCTTTGGTAACAGGTCTTCCAATCCTTCCCACTTACTTGGATTTGACTCAATAATTATTTCACTTTCTTGTTTAACTCCAAAATTGGCCAAGAAATCTACGACCCAATTTTCTTCTTGGTATATATATGATAATGAAAAAATTCTCCAGTTCTTCCAAATACTTCCATATCTTTATCACCCATCTTTTTTAATTTCCAGTTTGATGTATTTTTCTTAGTGATTTCTTCTATGCAAAGTAATGAGTCACCTTCAATATCTATTTTTCTAATGTTTTTTCTCTGCATAACCATAAACCCAAATCCAAAGCCTCTATTTCAGCTTTGTTATTTGTAGCATGTCTAATTTTCTTGGATAATTCCCATATACACTATCCACCGCTATATCTAATAATGCAACTTGTATAGATGTTGGTCCAAGATTTCCTTGAAGAACCATCAAAATTGATCTTGAATCTTTCCTACATTGGTCTCTTCCAAGCTACTTCCCTTCTGATTTTTTATTTTTCTTTTAGTTGTCCCTTGGGTCTTTTTAAATTAGGTCACCTTTTCTTTAATTCCTCATCCCACCTTGTGAACTTGGTGTATGATTTCACCACACTTTTTGCATTTAATAGTTCACAAAGACCTTTGATTTTTTGTATTAGTTCATCTTTATCCATAATTTTGTATTGAAAAATTCTTTGATTTCTTTCCTTCCATATGTGCTAAACAA
>VDFB02065106.1:65454-101783 GCA_007258455.2 Sequoia sempervirens | reverse complement strand
TGGGATAATAAATGAGGCATTAATGTCCACCACCCTTCTAGAAGATTCCCGCTTGTAGACGTGTTCACACTGCTCCTGATCTTCTTCTAGACGTTGTTCTTCAATTCCTTCTTTGTCACTCGAGTCTCATCACTTAGCCATTTTTCGCAACTTTTCTTCCTTCGAAGTTGAAATGTAGTCCTGGAGTACCTTCTTCATTACTTTAAGTTATCACCGCTTGGCCTCGACGTTCCTCCTGCAAAACGAGCAAGGAGAAAAGTATTAGAACACTTCATGATATAAGCTCAACTTACTTACCTGATTTTCATGCTCTGATCTTCAAGGGCCCATCCTTTTTCCTTAGCCAACTTTTTCCTTCTTCATAATTCTTCATGCCTTAGCCAAATTTTCAACCCATCTCGCACAAGGGCGTATCATCTTTGAGAAATTCATTTCACCTGCTCGAGCCCTGGCAACTTTGATTTTATTCATCTCTGGCTCAAGAAGACCATCTTCACGAAGAATTTGAGCAAATTCACCTAGGCAGTTCCTTTCAAATTTGTCGTCTGAAGAATTTCACCTTGAAAACACATTTTCTTCACACTTGCCTTAGAAAATTTTAAAACTCTCCTTAGGAAAATTCATCAATCCTGTGCCCATCAAAAATCTCTATCCTGAAGGCCTCGACGGACTGTGGAAGACATTAAAATCCATTCTTCATCAGAAATCTTCAATACCCAGAAGAAAATTTTCTTCAGAACGCGTCGAACTCATGGGTGCATAACGAACGGGTTCATTTAAATTTTTTAATTTTGAACCTTGGAAAATATTATTCTATTAAATTAAAATCCATTCTTCGCCTGTGATCATCCTGTTGTTCCAACCTGAAGAACTTGAATCCACCCAGCATTATCATCATTCTCTGACTTCATTCCTGAAAAGTTTGCAGGAGTTTCATGAAAGAAAATTTCACCACCTCGAGCCTCTAGGCGTATTTTCTAAGGGAGAAAATATTTTTGCCTTAGAAAATATTTTAAATCATCTTGCACTCTGAGAATTTGCCTTAGAAAATTTTGTTTGATCTTACTCATCGTTGCCTGGGAGAAAAAAACATCAACTCCGTTTGGAAAAAAAATCTTCGAGAGGGCGCTTAGCATATTTTATTTCTCACTCACCATCTCACACTTGCAAGGCAATTTTTTTTATTTGAAGTTCAAACGCCTTAGAAAAATTCTCCAACACTTTAGAAATATTTCATTTTTTTACTTAAGGCGCATAGCACACTTGAGGAAAATCACGCCTTAGCATATTATCTTCAATACTTACCACCTCACACATATCACTTCACCACGCCTAACATCTTGTTTTCACACTTCACACGCCTTAGAGAAATTCTCTAACACCTACCACCTTAGGCGCATTTGAGACCTGAAGAGGGATAACGCCTAGCATTCACCACCTTACCACGCCTTTGAGGAATTCACCCACCTTTCACCTCACTTACCATCTTCACTTACTTTTACCCTCCTAACTTGGGCGCATTTAGACATGCAAGGAGGATGACCCTTCGACTTCTCATTTCTTGTCTTCACATGCTTGTTTTGGGCGCATTTGGAGGGGTGAGGAGGACGAATTCCTTTGACCTTGTTGACTTGCTTCTAACTTGAGCGCATTTTTATGTAGGTGAAGGATAAGAAAGTTGACTTGTTGACTTGTTTACATCTTGGGCGCATTTTAGCCTTGATGGAGGATAAACTTTTCAAACGCCTTCATGTGACTTTTCAGCTTCCTTGCTTTCGTCTTCGCTTGACCTTGTTTGGGCGCATTTCACCCCTTGGGGAGGATAAATTCGTTTGACTTCCTTTTGACCCATTTACTTTGGGCGCATTTCACCCCTTGAGGAGGATGAACTTGCAATTTGGGCGCATTTTGAAGGTGGTGGCGGATATCTACACTTAGACAAATTTTTAACTTTCCTTCAATTTCCCTTGGGCGCATTTTGCCTATAGAGGAGGATTAAAAACGTTGACTTTCATTGACCACTTGTACTTTGGGCGCATTTTGGCCATGGTGGAGGATGAGCTTTGACTCTCAGAAATTTTCCATGCCTCCTCATCAACTAGGCGCATTTGGCCATGTCTACTGGATGAAGTTCCAGACTTAGAATTTTTTTCGTTTTTTCGCCAGTTCTCATGCCCTGCTATTTATAGTAAGCCCTCTGAATTTGCATCTCTGAAGCTCAGAACGACTTGAAATTTTACACACTGCATCCTCATGACCTTGTTACCCTGTTGACACTGCTATTTTTGATCACCCTACTATTTTTAGCATGTTTCTGAAGATGATTTGCTATAAATAGCAACTGCTTGCTTCTGATAGCTCCACTGCTCCGATCGACTTGAAATTTGAATGAGGCGCTCCTCACCCGATGACGGCTGGCGGCGTCGATTGCATGCACCTGACGCTATTTTTGCTTGATTTCAAATTGACTTACTATAAATAGTAGTACCAGATTTTGACTTAAAATTTTACGGAAGATAGCACGAAGAATCTTGATCGCGGTGGTTTACACCGGTTTTCGAAAATTCTAACTTTTTGCCCTTCTTTTTAGGTCCTGAAGCTGGAAACCCTAATTCGCTCTGCATGCGTATCAAATGATCTCTGTTTCTCTTCGTTTCTGTGGCACTGCGATCAGCTCGTGATTATGAACTGGCAGAGCGGCTACCGAGGCCTTTTGCTAAAATAGTAAGTTCCTTCTTGAGTGATTATCTCATTTTGCATGTCACACCATCGCGAAGCTCAAAAGCCCATAAAAGGAATCCGCGACATGCAAAAGCGACATACAAACCTAAAAATAGCCTCAGAAGACTGAATTCTGAAAGTTGTCGTCTTGTTTTGCATGTTATATCATTGCGAAGGTCTCGAAAAACCCAGAAGGAATATGCCAACATGCAAAGAAAAGCTCTGCGTTTAAGCCCTGAAATTGGCTCTAGAAGCTGAACTGCTGAAAATAGAAGGCTGTCTGTTTTCGCTCAAATTTTGCATGCGAGCAGTCTGATGTGTTCTGAATGTCATGTGACTGTTAGAACTTCGAAAATGTTGACAGATTGCCCTGAATTGCACACTTACTAAAAATAGTACGTACCTCAGAATTCGATGGAAATCTGTTGAAAGCCTGCTGGAAACATACTAACAACAATGTTAAGCTCTATTTTCAATTTATTCACCTTACTCGACCTCAAATTGACCAAGAAGACTCAAACCCTAATTTTCAGACTTGGCCAAAATTTTCGCGTTTAAGCTTAATGACGGATACATCCCCCAAAAGCAGACCTCAGAAAAGAGACAGAGAGGGAGAGAGAAAAACCAAAGCCAAAAGACCAAAATGGAGAAAAAATTAGGGGTCCCCATCTTGAATGGGGCGATGTGTGAAAAGGTCACAACACATCCAAACTTTTGCCATTTCTTCTTTTCTTCTTCCACAATTCCTTTTGCATCTACAATAGCATCTTCAAGTAACTTGCCACTTAGATCTCTTGGAGTAGGGGCCTTGTACCCTTTCCCTGCAACTGTCAATGCTGTCACCAAACACTCCCAATATGGACTCCTTGCCACATTGAAGGGAAGATTGTTATAAAACCAAAACCTTGCACAAGCCTTGTCTGCCTCTTTGTGCACCTCCTTATTGTTGTGACGTTTTTCACACATCGCCCCATTGCAAATGGGGACCCCCTAATTTTGGCTTCACTTTTCGTTTGTTTTGTCCTTGTCTCTCTTTTCTACTGTCTGCCTTTCCGGGGTTGCGCTCGTCAGTGAGTTTAAGTGTGAAACTGACCAAGTCTGAAAATTAGGGTTTCATCGTTTCTGGTCAGTCCAAGGTCAAATAAAGTGAGTAAATTGAAAATTGAGCTTAACATTGTTGTCAGCAGACATCCAACAGGCTTCCAGCCAGTTTTCATCAGATTCTGAGATACTTACTATTTTTAGTAAGTCTGCTATTCACAGCAATTTGTCAGCTATTTTGAGATTCCAATCGTCACACGGCCTTCAGAGTATATCAGACTGCTCGCATGCCAAATTTGAGCAAAAACGGATAACTTACTATTTTTAGCAGTCCGGCTTCCGGCACGAATTTCAGGGTCCAGATGCAGAGTTTTTCTTTGCATGTTTGGATTTTCCTTCTGGGTTTTTCAAGACCTTCGCAATGATGTAACATGCAAGACAAGACGACTACTTTCAGAATTCAGCCTTCCAAGGCTATTTTAGGGTTTGCATGTCGAGGTTTCTTTGCATGCTCCGGATGATTCCCATGGTTTTCCGGGAGAGTCATGATGGTGTGACATGCAAAACGGAGACTTCACCAGAAGGAACTCTGCTATTTTTAGCAGTGTGTTCCCGCAAAATCGCCCCGCCAGCCGTAATCACGCAGCCGACGCGGCGTCTGGTAAACAAAGACAAACGGAGATCACCGATACGCATAATGCAAATTAGGGTTTTAAATTTCTGAGCCTAAATAGGCATCAAAAGTCAAAATTTTCAACCGTGTAAACCAATCACATCGTCCTTCTGTGCTATCCTCATCGTGGGTGAAATTTCGTCAAACGAGCACTTACTATTTTATAGTAAAGTCAATTTGGGAACGTAGTTAAAATAGTAAATCAACCGCATGCATCGTCGGCAAGAAGGTCACGTGGTGAGGATCGCTTCATTCGAATTTCAACTCGATCGGAGCTTGGGAGCTATCAGAATCAAGAGCTTACTATTTATAGTAAACCACCTTCAGAAACGTGCTAAAAATGGCAGGCTTGCTCAGAATGGCAGTGTCAACAGAACGACGAGGTGATGAGGATGCAGTGCGCAAAATTTCAAGTCGTTCTGAGCTTCAGAAATGCAAAATTCCGAGGGCTTACTATAAATAGCAGGGCATGAGAAGCTGGCGAGGGCGAGAAAAATAGCTAAGTCAAGATGCTCATCCTTCACACATAGTAAAATGCGCCTTCTTCAACAGACATGATGTTTGAAAATTTTCTAAGCGTTGAAATTCATCCTGCAGCAGGGGCAAAATGCGCCCAACTTGAAGAGAGCTCAGGAAGGTTGAAAAAGTTTCTAAGGCAAACGAATATCCACCTCCACTGGCAAAATGCGCCCAAGGAGAGAAAAAGTCAAAGTGGTCAATGAATCTCATCCACCAGCAAGGCCAAAATGCGCCCTCTTCTCAAGACTGAGCATTCAAAAAAAATTAACTAAGGCATGAAGTTTTATCCTCCTCCCATGCCAAAATGCGCCCAAGGGAAATTGATGGAAGTTGAAAAAATTTCTAAGTGTCGGATATCCTCCTCACCCCTCTAAATGCGCCCATCTTCCTCCTAGGTGGAAATGCGCCAAGTTTAGAAGAAGTCAAAGAGGGTCAAAGATTTCCATCCTCCTTGCATGCTCAAATGCGCCCAAATGCATGCATGTGAAGACAAAACCAATGGCATGCAAAGAGACAAAACGTATGCATGCAAGGAGGGAATATTCCAAATGAGTTGAAAGGCAAGTTTTAAAATCCACTTCATAATGCAAATCCGCCCAAGTGTAGAAGCTGGTCAAAGAGTCAAAGGCGTTGGAAGAAGTTTCATCCTCCAGCACATATAAAATGCGCCCATTCCTCATCAACCTCCAAATGCGCCATGCAAGCTGGGAAGAAGACAAAAGGATGTTGACTTCTTTCTTTCCCTTTTGAATGCGCCCAAATATGGATGAAGACAAGTGAATATTGCTAGGCATTGTGAATGTTTTCCATGGTGGTGAAATAAAATACAAGTGATAAAAAAATTTCCTAAGGCGTTGAAGTTGCAAAGTGATAAAAAATTTCCTAAGGCGTTGAAGATGATGGAAGTGAAATGTGGTGTGCTCGCAGGAAGATCTTCTAAGTGAAATAAATTCTTCTCGCAGGCAAGTGATCAAAGTTGAATAAAAATAAATAAAAATTCCAAGGCAAAATTTTTCTAAGGCAAAATTTTCAAGTGATTCAAAAAAAATTTTCTAAGGCACCAAATATTTTCTCCCTTAGAAAAATGCCTAAGTTTGGAGAAGTGATAGAATTTTCCTGAAACGTGAACAGAGTTGCCTGAGGTGAAGTTAGGGAAAGCCAGCTCCACTGGATGAGTAGAAATTTCTCAAGTCAGAGCAACAAGAAATCTTCACAGATGTGAAAAACGGGTTTAAATTTCACAGGGAAATAATTTTCTAAGGTTCAAAATTCAAAAAAATTAAATGAACCCGTTCGTTGTGCACCCATGAGTTCGACGCGTTCTGGAGGAAATTTTCTTCTGGGTATTGAGGATTATCGATGAGGAGTTGATTTTAAGGTCTTCCATACTTCACTGCGGCCTTCAGGATGGATATTTTGGATGGACCTGAAGTTGATGAATTTTCCTAAGGGAAATTTTAAAATTTTCTAAGAAGTTTTCAAGGTAAAATCCTCTGGAAAATGAATTTGAAAGTGATCGCCTAGATGATTTCTGATCGAGTTCCTGATGAAGGAATTTCTTCTCAAGCCAGAATTAAATGAAATATCAGAGTGAAGTACACCAGGCATAATACAAGATGGGTTGAAAAATTGGCTAAGGCATGAAGAATTTGAACGTGAAGAAGATGGAACGTGAAAATCTTGGTAAGTAAGTTGAGTTTATATTGTGAAGTGTTCTAATGCTTCTCTCCTTGCTTGTTTTGCAGGAGAAATGTTGAGGCCAGAGCACGATGACTTGAAGTGGAAGCACGATAAGGTTACAAGTTTCAATCTCGAAGGAGGAAAATTTGCAAGAAAATGGCTAAGTGTTAAGACTTAGTATAACTCGAAGTGACGAAGATGAAAACCCTCAAGTGGAAGAAATCAATGAACAACGCCAAGAAAGAAGATCGAGAACAGTGTGAACGCGTCTACAAATGGAATCTTCTAGAAGGATGATGGTGGACATTATGGCGCATTTATTACCCCACTCTCCTCTGTGGCGGTTTTTAGGGCAATATCATTTAGGGCTGAGGTGGCACGATTCTGGCCACTCTATCGATTGTAACCCTAGCCGTCTTTTGGGACTTGGCTAGCTATATAAAGGGGGAGTCCCCCTCATTCGTAATTCATTAGAAAGTAGACAGTAGAGAGGATCAGGGTAGAATTAGAGTAGAGGGACAGCTTAGAGTAGCTTAGAAGTAGATTGATAGTGTAGTTTGGAGAAGAAAGAAAGTTTTCCCTTTGAAAACTTTTGAGGAAATTGTTGTGTAACACATTTTATGATAATAGATCTTTTCATTGATGATGGAATTCGTCTTGTCATGAAATGCTAGCAAGGTTTCTTCTTCCTTTCGTATCCAAGTAGCTTAAATTCATGCAAGTAGCTTACTTTGGTGTGTGGTGTTTTATTGAGATAGCTTCGCTTTATTCCATACCACTAGCGGCTTGTTGATGATAAGTTCGCCTTGTGTGGTCAACTGGACATTATATTGAGTTTAACTTCGTTGTGATTTATATGCTTATATGCGTCGTTGATGGTGTATGCATGTTAAGTCATAATTTGAACATCTTTTGCTATTTCCCTTGAAGATTGCACCGATTTTGCTGAGGCTGTCCGACGGAGGCTAGGTGAAATCCGGTTGAAGTCTATTGAAGTGAAGCTCCACATATCCTGCATTTAGAATAGAACATAAACTTCTTAGGCCCTACACCCTTTTCAATTCAGTACTTTCTGGTTAGAATAGGAAACCCGCACTTCATAGATAAATCTTTCGAGCATTTGAATCCCTTTCTCCACTGCCGAACAATTCTGTAAGTCCCCTTGAAATACCAGCAAATCACATCGAGCCAAACTGAGCCTATTCGCATTAAAGGAACCTTGGAGTTGAACGCATGAACTTTCTTGCAATCTTAGCATGCGGAATACTTTGATCAAGAGAGAATAGGGAAGCCGTTGGCAACTTTATTCTGCGTTGGTGCGGTCACGAAAAACACATCAACACTTATTCCACCCAGGTGCTTCCAATGAAGGTTGTGATCCTTGAATATTTCTAGGCACAAAAAATTGGAATTTGCTCGAAGCAGAAGAAGTGGATGGGGTGTTGCGACCAGCACGTATACGTGGACCACAACTAGAGAATCTTCAGCCAAATTAGAAGCAATGGCTGCTTGCATGGCTGCTTTTGCTTTTTCCCTCTCAATTTTTTTTTCTTCAAGTGTTGCAAGAACAGCTAACATCTCTTGTTTCACCTCTAAAGTGGCTTTTTCACATTCCTTTGAATCACGACAAGGAATACCAGCAAGATGGTATTTGAGGCGATTGATGCCTCCACTAATCTTCTTCTTGCATTGAGTACAAATAACACTGCCTGCTACTGGCCCGTAATAACCATGTTTCCAAGTAGGATCACGACTACCAGGGGGTCTCCTTTCAATGACACTTGTGCCAACTGAGTCCGAAGCAGATGCAGAGGCGGATGCCATTGTGATTTATTAACCTACAACATTAAAAGTTAAACAATAAATATATTAGAACTAGTTGTAACAAATCCAGTATATTAGAAGTTGAACAATAAATATATTAGAAGTTGAGATGGAAATGTGTAAAAAGTTGCAGCTGAGTTGTATTGAAAGCTTTTGGTAGACTTATGAGATGCTTTTGGTAAAAATTTAAAAGTTTTGTGACTCATAACAGCAAGGCAACACTCAAAAACTCCTCACACATACCCAACATTCTACCCAACAACCCCAAACTGAATTTTTTTAGAGAAACACATAATAACTAGAAGTCTAGACCCAAACAACAGTAAACTAAACCATATCAGATTGTTAACATAAATCAGATCGATCAGGTCTGCTACAGGTCTACATTAATGTTCTTGAACAGCTACATACAATATAAAATCTAAAGTGTTGCATTCTTTACTAGCTACATGCAAAAATAAACTATCTTAATAAAGGGAGTCATACAATATCGATGAAGTTTTGTAACTAGATGCACAACTGTTTAGCAGGGAAACCATAGTTTGGAATCAATTTCTATAATCTAGCTGCTAGCACATATTAATTATATTAATTAAAATTCAAAATATAATATATTCTAAATTTTAATTAATTAATAAATACAAACAATGAATACATAAATATTAAATAAATATTACTTAAAAAATTTAATTTTTTTTAATTACTAATTTCTATTATCTAGAAATATAACATAATAACACATTATAAATTTTAATTAATAAATACAATACAATACATAAATATTAAATAAATATTACTTAAAAAATTTATTTATTTTTTAATTACTAACTTCTAAATATAGAAGTTAGTAATTAAAAAATAAATAAATTTTTTAAGTAATATTTGTGTATTGAATTTATTTATTAATTAAAATTTATAATATGTTATGTTTTGAATATTAATTAATTTATACAGCTGCTAAATAGTATTATAGTAACATTAAAATTAACATACAAAAAAAATATATATTTTAATATTCAGTTAGACATTCGTTTCTGGGCGAAATAAGCATTCGACTTTTAATAAAAATAAAAAAATAAGCAAAAGTAAATAATAAAAATAAAAAAAATCTGTAGGCATTCGATTTTTTTGGGCGAAATGAAATAATGGAATAAAGCTCTGCAAAAATACATTCGAGTTTTGACATTACATTTTTTGAAATGAAACAAAGACGCATGGATCAGAAACCCTAACCTGGAAATCACGATTTCAAAACCCTTCAGTTCGTGCGCCAAAATCGCTGGTAAAAACGCGGATATGAAAAAAACGTGAAAACGAGGGTATAAGTTAAAAAAACGCGTCAAAAAACGGGGGGGAAAAAGTCGTCGGCGCGCGAAAAAAGAGAAAAAAAACACGTTTTTTATTATGTCCAATTAATCTCAGCCAGAAAACGTGATTAATCGCCATTGTTTGAGGCGATTAATCTAGAAAAAAATGGCGATTAAAAGCACTGTTCAGTTTGGCGAGTAAAGGCAGGTTTTAATCGTTTTCTCCAAAAACTGGCGATTACTCTGTCACTCGGCGATTAACCTGCGATTTTGTAATCTATGATTAAAATATACAATTTCCTTGGAATCCTTATATCTCCAAACTGTTATTGCAAAGTGTTTGGTGATTTACAATTGGAGATGCAATACATATATATCAGCCCTGATTCTTGGCAAACATGGACATATGCAAGTCTGAAAACTCCTTAATGGAAACCCTCACTAATTTATTACAATGCATAAGACTAAGTTATGATCATTTCTAACTAATGCAATCCCTAATCAGCAATACAAATGATCTATGATGCAGATATATAAAATCGATGGAACCTGGTATGTAGTTGCAGCCTCAGAAAATACTTTGAATCTTCCCTTTGGTGATGCCAATGCTCTCAACATTGTGGCGCTTGGTTTGTAAACCACCCAACAATGAAGTAGAATTTTTATCTGATTTTTATTAAGCCTCTAACCACCAAATCGTCCCCCTTGAGGAAGTCGCCCCTGCTGCTTGGAAAGATTGATAAACAAAAATGATCTCCAGCTGTAAGCCCCTCCAAAATGCAATAAAAATGATTGTTGACCTCAAAGCAATTGATCCCTCCAATACCCATAAAAATCTGGTCACTTATTTGTGAGCTGGGAGTGAAAATGCAAATTCTTCCATGGCTGATCTGCAGACTGTAACAAAATTGCAGACCTCAGAATAAACCTACATTCACTCCAAAATTGTCTTCCAATGATTGCATTAAGTCCAATGAGAAAGACTGAAGTATCTTCCTCCACTCCCAACTAGGATTGATATCTCACAACCGAAATTGGCACCTTAGAGTCTTCAAACCCTCAGGCAAGTATTCAAGCATTCAAGCTTTTCAACACAAGTAGATGAATATGTAACTCGAGATATCTCAAATGCCCTCCAAAAGCCCCTTATAAAGAATTGACAAGAGATTTCAAGAAGCTTCTAGAATAAATTATTATTTTATTCTTTTAAGTGACTTTTTAATATTATTTTATTTTTAGTCACTTTAATATTAAATTAATTAAATATAAGGTTACTTTTTAATATTTTATTTTTAATAACCTTATAAGTAATTAATTTAATATATTCCCCTTACTTCTCCCTTTTTAGCCTTCGGGAATAATTAAAGGCTAAAAAAAAATAGCTGGTGCCTGTCAAAGAGTGGACATTACAAATTGATACCCCATTCCGAGGATAGATGAGCTCATTGATGAGCTACATGGAGCCAAGTTCTTTTCAAAGATTGACTTGAGGTCGGGCTACTATCAGATTCGGATGAGAGGATCTGATGTTGAGAAGACCGCATTCAAATGTCACTATGGTCATTTCGAGTTCTTAGTCATGCCATTTGGGTTGACTAATGCTCCTACTACCTTCCAGTCTTGTATGAATAGTCTTTCAAAAGCAACTGAGGAGGTTCGTATTGATATTTTTTGATGACATCCTGATCTTCAGTAAGACATGGGAAGAACATCTCAAGCACTTAGAGGAAGTGCTCAGCATTCTTGAATCAGAGAATTTGTTTGCCAAAGAATCCAAATGTGAATTTGGAATGAAGGAGCTACTTTACCTTGGCCACATAATCAGTGCTGAAGGAGTGAAGGTTGATCCTGAGAAAATCAAGGCAATTGTTGATTGGCCACCTCCTGAGAACTTGACACATTTGAAGGGGTTCTTGGGTCTTTGTGGATTTTACAGAAGATTTGTGAAAGGCTACTCACAGAATGCTGCTCCTCTTACTAACCTCACGAAAAAGGGGGCCTTTTGTTGGTCAGAAAAGGCTCAAACTACTTTTGATAAGTTTAAGAGGACCATGAGCTCTTGTCCGGTTTTAGCTATTCCAGATTTTTCCAAGCCTTTCGAGCTACAGTGTGATGCATCGGGTGAAGGAGTTGGGGCTGTTTTGATGCAAGACAAGCATCCCATTGTGTTTGAGAGCAGAAAATTAAGAGGTGTTGAAAGGACCTACTCCATCTATGACAAGGAAATGCTTGCCATTATGCATGCATTAGCTAAATTCAGACAGTATTTGGTGGGGAGCAAGTTTGTGGTCAAGACTGATCACAATAGTCTTAAGCACTTCATGCATCAGAAGGACTTGAACGAAAGGCAACAAAAGTGGGTGAGTAAGCTTCAAGCTTACGATTTTGACATTGAATATGTCAAAGGGAAAAACAATATTGTGGCTAATGCACTTTCGAGGAGACTTCATTTGAGCTCACTATGTGAGCTTACTACTGATTGGAAGGACATGTTGCTTGCTGATTATGCCAAAAATCAGTTTGCAACCAGCATCATTGAAGGTACTTTTCATGACGAAAGGTACAAGGTGGTTGAAGGGATGATACACTACAAGGGTAGAATCTTTTTGGCGGCTGATTCTAACCTCAAAAAGAAGATTTTGTTGACATTTCATGACATTCCACTTGCTGGTCATCAGGGGTTCTTCAAGACATATAGGCTGATTCGGGAAAGATTTTCTTGGAAAGGGCTAAAAGGGGAAGTTCAACGCTACATTCAGGAGTGTCCCACTTGTCAAATGAACAAGAATGAGCATACTCTACCTGTTGGTTTGCTGAAACCTCTTCCCATCCCAAATCAAAAATAGGAAAGCATATCAATGGACTTCATAACTGGGTTGCCTAAGGCCCAAGGTAAAGATTGTATCTACGTTGTTGTGGACAGATTAACAAAGTTTGCTCACTTCTTTGCCATCACTAGTTCATTTTCAGCAGCACAAGTGGCAGATTTGTTTTTTCATAAGGTTTTTAGATTACATGGGTTGCCGAAAAACATTGTGAGTGATAGGGACAGCAAGTTCCTAAGCACTTTTTGGCAAGAAGTCTTCAAGATGAGTGGTACCGTGCTTACTCCAAGCACTAGTTATCACCCTCAAACTGATGGACAAACAAAGATAGTGAACAAATGGGTGGAAGGTTATTTGAGAAACTATGTTTTGGAGCAGCAAAGAGCATGGGTGAAATGGCTTCACATAGGCGAGTATTGTTACAACTCTTCCTTTCACATGTCAATAAGGATGTCACCTTTCATGGCCCTTTACGGTTATGAGGCTCCTAGCTTTGCTGATTTGGTGTTTGGTGATAGCAAAGCCCCTCAAGCCAAGGATTTCTTGCAGCAGAGTCAAGATATCTTGAAATCCTTGAAGAAAAACCTTCAGATTGCACAAAATCAGCAGAAGATGTACGCTGATCAGCGGCGTATTGAGCGCTCTTTTGAGGTTGGGGATATGGTTTATCTTCAACTTCAACCTTACAGACAGTCTTCTCTCAAGAAGAGTGGAGCTGAGAAGCTCAAACCTCGCTTCTATGGACCATTCCAAGTTATCAGAAAGGTTGGAGTAGTAGCTTATGAGTTGGAGCTACCTTCGAATAGCAGAGTACACAATGTCTTCCACGTGTCTCGCCTCAAAATGTTGTTGCTTCATCACAGTTGCCACCTTTGGATGAAGAAGGACAGTTGGTTTTGATTCCAGAAGAGATTATTGATTCCAAAGAGCGTTCTTTGAGAAAAAGAACAATCAGAGAATACTTGGTGAAGTGGAAGAACTTGCCTATGGAGGATGCGACTTGGGAGAATGATGAGATTCTGCAGCATCCAGGTTTGCGATTGCTTGAGGACAAACAATCTTGGGAAGGGCGGACTGTAATGTCCCTTTCTCGAGCATGATCTTTTCAGTTGACCGTTGGCCTATTCCAGAGATCCGTAGGCTACTCGGAAGGTGAAATTAGGGTTTCCTGTTTTGATGGTTGTTGTTGCTCGAGTCTCAGCGTTTGGATTGCGGATTCTTTCTGGGTTTTCAGAGAGCTTCGCAATGGTGTGTCTGGATTTGCGTTCCGAGCACTTTTTGGAATTTACTATTTTTAGTAAATTCTATTTTTGGCAGTTGGCAGGTTGGTTCCGGTTCAGTTGGCTTCCCTCAGTTGTCTGTTCAGTTGGAATTGCTCAATTTGGCCTTGGGATGCATTTGTCAAGTTGATTTTAAAATGTTATATTTTAATGTTATGATACCCCTTGGCCTAGTCACTTAATGTTGTTTTAAAAAGGTGGTCTTTAAGGGGTGGCGCCTCATTGGGATAATATTATATTTATTAAGGTCAAATTGAAACTTTATGTTGGACGCCTATCTTGAAGAGATGAATTTCATTAAAAAGTCAAATGAAGCCTTGAAGAAAAGTGACGCCATTTCTTGGAGGGAAAGTTTTGGATTCAAATTTGAATTTAGGGTTTCTAGAAGCTTCTGGAGGGGTCCTCACAAAATTATAAAAGGACTTCTTGGGGTCTTCATTTGGTATCTTATGTCTGAAGTATTGTTATGCTGCCGAAATGGTGCTAGGACTGCTTCGAGGAATGAAAGCCTCCTAGCCTTGGCTCGACTTCATGCTTGAGAGATAGCATCTAGTGGAGAATTTAGTTGGTTTGTGAGAGAATTTGTAGTGAGGTTTGCTTTGTTGCATTGCTTTGCTTGTAGTTCTGTTTTGTTGCATTTTATATCAGATTCTGGAGTTGCTGTTTCAGTGTAGCTGCATATGGTTTTTACATATAAGTCAAAAAATACAAAAATAATCATTCTGGGTATTGCACTTATCTCTCTGTCTATTAGGGGCGACCATTCCTGCTTATTATCAGATTTTTTGAAGAAGTCCTTGATTTTATTTAAGAAAATCGCCCTTCCTTGAGGGCCATACCTTTTGGGCTGCCTTGAAATTCGTTCATAAAAAATTTAAAGTCTTTGGGTCTGTTTTCTTGATTCAATATGGGGCGCCATCATCTGAGAGTCACTTTGCATTTGGTCTCATGAGAATTGAGTGAGTTTTTGGAGAGTTATGAGTATTTTGATTAAGTTCTGTGTTGCTGGTTATTAGTTTCAGTCCATGGTTCAGTCATATCAGTTTGCATTTAGGCTGTCATTTGAGTTGAGTTGGTGTTAGGGAGTCATGACAAGCATTGTGGAAGACACATTTACTATTGCAACAATTTGAAGAGCTCTAATCCTTGATTTTGCAGGCATTCATACATCTCATTGTAAGCTGAACAGTAGCACTGTCAGCATCTTTCTTATTCTTGCTAATCATACTTTGTAATGCCCACTGAACAAGTGGAAGAGGCTGGCTTGCCGCCTATTTACTTTGAATTGCATTGAAGTTTTAATATCTCCGCCATATGGTCGCCTCATTTCCATTCTGGATTGGGTAGCACATGCTTTGTGTTGAGTTACTTTCAGCAGTATTAGTGATAGGGATCCTCTGACCATATGATCGTCCACCTTGGACACATTCTTGGTTAGAGTTGCTTGTTCTGAAATGCATAAGATCCTCTGACCATATGCTCACACCTTGCCCAACTCGGGATCCTGGTGTACATTCTTGGTTAGAGTTCATTTCGCATCGTTTGGGTTTTCCTCTAACCTTAACGGGTGCATGTTGTTGTAATCACATTTAAAAAATCGAAAAAATTTTGCTCGGAATATTTCATTGGATGATGAGCATGTAATGTCCCCAATTTAGCCCTACGCTCTTCATTTGGATTTATCCTATTTCTAGAAACTCGTAGGCTAAACAGAAGCTCGAATCAGGGTTTCCAAACTTCTTGGTGGATTTTTTCGTCTTTTTGCAGAGTCTTCTTTTGGAATTGTTGAACTTGGATTGCGGATTCCTTCTGGGTTTCTGAGAGCTTCACGTTGGTGGTTTCAGTTCGGCATTCTGAGCAATTACATGAATTTACTATTTTTAGTAAATTCTATTTTTAGCAGTTGACTTGTTGACTCCTAATCAGTTGGCTCCACTTTGGCAGTCAGTTCAGACGGTATGGTTGAATTTGGCTTCTGATGCTTTTCCATGGTGATATAAGATATTTTATATTATAATGTTATAATTTAACATTTTAATTCCTTGTTCTAGCATCATGAATTAATATTGTCTTTAAAAGGGGGACATTGAAGGGTATTTTCACATGGAAGAAATATTTTAATATTTCTAAAAGCCAAATATTGCTCAAGGAGTTTGGACGCCAACTTTGGGTGAGCCAAATATTTTATTTAAAAAGTGAAATTTATCTTCTTAAGCAAGTACGGCATCCTGAGGGTGAAGACAAAAGACAAGTCAATGACCTAAAAGAATCTTTGAGGTGGTGCCCTTCTTGGAGGTTTCTAGAAAGCTCTTCTGAAGTTATAAATTGGAGCTCTGGGTCCTCATTTTGTTTATCTGATGAATTTGCAAAGTTATGCTGCCAGAATGGTGTTGGAATTGCTTCGAGGGATGCATACCTCCTAGCTTGGCTCTTCTTCTTGCTTGAAAGACAGCAACTAGTTGAGAGGTCTAGTTGTAGTTGGTTTCCTTTCATTTTAGTTGGTTCTTCTCACATTCTGTAGTTGAGTTATTGTATTTTCTGTCAATTTTAGAGTTGCTGGTTTGTATGGCTGTAGGTTGTTTTTACTCACAACTCAAGAAACAGAAATAATATTGTTCTGGGTACTGTTCCAATCTATTTTCCTATGTAGGGCGACCATATGTGCAAGTTTCCAGAATTTTATTTGAAGTCTATGAATTATCTAAAGTAAATCGCCCTTGCTTGCAGGCAATTTCACTTTGTAAGTGCTTTGGAAGTTGTGCAAAATAAATAGGGGTCTTTGTGAGAAGTTTTTGTGATCCATCTTCATTGTCATCATCATTAGAATGTTTTGCAACTGATTTCAAGTTAAATGAGTGAGTATTGAGAGAGATATGAGCATTTAAGTGAGTTCTGGAGTTGCTGGTTTCACCATTTTTAACTGCAGGTCTGTCATATCAGTCTTAGTAAAATTATTAATAGGGCTGGGATTGTCTGTCTTAGTCATATTAATCATTCTGGAGTAGCTCCACATTTCAGCAATTTGATTATCACTATAATCCATCGTGCTTGCAGGAGGTAATCATCGCCTCTAGAGACATCTCTCGTAGGTCCTTCTGGCTACGCGTTGAAAAAGACGGTGCTCAGATCAAGTCACCCCAGCTCCCAATATCAGAGGTTAAAGAAGGGCATCTGGTTGGGAGTTCTACTTTTGTCAAAATGGTGTTTAAGCCTTTTCAGGCCAGGGGCGCCCTTGCTTTTGGGGTCCTTAATGCAGCTTTCAAGTGCCTTGCGTATATTCGTTGGATGCGGAATACCTCTAGTCACGCAGTGAACCTGTCATCCAGTCAGCAGGGTTCACCGTTCATCGTTAGCAGTCATTTGAAGTGTCAGATGGCAGTATGGAGAAATGGCTAAGTCTGATGTCTGAAAATCAATTTAATCATGGGTGCCTAATTTTTTGAGGTGTTAAATGATGGATTTCACAGTAATGACTCCCAGCAGACATTTCTTCCTTGCTCTACAGGCTTTGCAATGAATATTCCTGCTTAGTCTCAGCATCACCCAGTCACCCGGAAATCAGTGTTGAATATGGCCAGTTGTAGCTTTGTAGTCAGCTACAAAGTAGGAAGTTAATAAAAAGCGTAATATCTTGAGCAAATGGACGCCTATGAGGAAAAATGAGGACTTTTCGAAATCAGTGAAGTTCGCCGAATCCATCCAAGAGCTCAACGTCATTTGTCAACTGATTAAAATAATATTAAATATTTATTTTTGCATATTCGAGCATTAAAGGGCGATTTTCTAAAATTGGTGCCTCTTTGTGCTGGATTTTCAAATTGCATGATGGATATTTTTATTATTATTTTTATTTTGAACTTCAAGTCAGTCTCAGTTCTAACTGGAGGGGTCCAATCAGAAGCTTTCTATTTCAGTCGAGGTTTTTAAATCTTGCAGTCAGCATTATGGTGTGAATTTTCTCTATTTATTCATGGCACCTATCATTAAACACTCATCCAACTCAAAGAAATTCGTAATTCTTCAAGGTTAAGGCGTTTTTCTTCACAAGTTGGGCGATTTTATCAGTTTTCAGTGGCAATTTCATCAAACAATTCCTTTTACAGGTGCAAGTTCACATCCATCAGCAAGTTTGAAGAACAGGGGGCAATTTTAACAAAAGAACATAGAAAAAAAACGTCTTTTATCCTCTCTGATTCTCAAAATTCTCTCAGATTTCAATTCGCATGTTCCTGAAATTGGAAAATTTTGGCAAGTCTGATCATCTGGATCAATTCTATATAGCTTCCTCGAATTAAATTCATGTGCTTGAATTTTTAGGAATTTTTAACTCCAGAGCATCAGTTCTCGACTTTCTAATTTTCTCAACTGAAAATTCTTTGCATGGTCGAGTAAAAGTCAGATTTTCGCATTTCTGACGTTCTGGGTTGTCTTATAATCTTTTTCTAGACAAAACCCATATCTCATATTTTTCGCTGAAAATAACCCTTCGATAGGCTATTTTTAGCCTCAGCAGGCTATTTTTAGCTTTCCAGAAATCTTGTCAGAACATAGTCGAGTTCATAGTCAACGGGCGAGTTTTTTAAAATGCAGTACACTCAGCTCAAATACAGGACCAAATCAGTCCTTACTCACGACTTCATCAGGACAGTTGAGACGAATCTCCATAAGGTGCTACCAGAGGCAGTTCTAGATCCAGTCAAAATCAAAGATTCGATTATTCAAAACATTCAGCAGTCTGGGTTACTTGAGGCCACTTCCATACCTATCTCCGCTCATTGTATTGAGTTCGTGATGTCTTGTATTAAGCATTACAACTCTGCTACTCGTGAGATAGTGTCAGTAGATGGACGAGTTATTTCCAGTCTCAAGCCTCTGGACGTTGAAAGAAGTTTTGGTATCCCTCAGCACCCGAACAGTCTGGTTATTTCTATGGAGCAGTGTGAGCATGCATTCAACGTTCATGTGGACAAGTGCCAAAGAAAAATGTAGAAACCCCTTGTTTCCCCTGTTTCTGAATCTGACTGAGTTTTGGTTTGTTTTTGCAATTTTTGATTTTTTTGGGTTTTTGTGCAATAAGGGTAAATTGCGATTTTTACAAATACTGGAAATAAATTCAATAAAAATTCTCTAACTCCGATAACAATAGTATTTAGGGTAAATACTGAAGACAATCTCTTATTTATTCTTCTGAGATGAATACATATAAAATCCAGTTGCATGCAAATAAAAAAAACAATAGATTTTCAATATTCTAAAGAACCTGGTTTCAGCCGCCTTTGATAAAGAATGTGATGGTACGGCTCAATGATAACTCCCTTCCTCCTCTGGCAGATGCTACGCAGTGATTTCCTAGATCTTGGCGCCTCAATAGATGAACACTGATGATAAAGACCAAAGGCGATTTGCTCTGGAAGCAAGTACGGCTCAAGAAGAAGGTACGGCCCTGCTGTACAAGTACGGCTGACAGCAGCAACAACATTTAATGAATGTACGGCCTCTTTACAACTCTCCAGATCTCCAAAATATGTGCGCCTAGATGAATAAGTGTCTTCTGGATGGAAACACAGATAAACTCTCTGATGCTGAATGTTCTATGAAGTTCAATGATTTCCTCTGGATGAAGAAACCTCACAACTGGCAATAAATTAGGTGTTATTTCACACCCTCTGAACTGCTTCCAATGGAGATGGCTCGTTCCCCAAGGAATTCGAGTTTCAAACCCTAAGGTTCTGTGCTCAGACAAAACTTGACCAATTTCAATATCAATAATCACATAATGGCTCAAAACACAAGGCAAATGCACTATAACCTCAAAAGTGCGATTTCCTCAAAAATAGGGTTTCATTAAAATTCGAACTTTTAATTCTTTTATTATTTCAATAGTCTCAGCCAAATTTTTATAATAAAATATAATTGTCAATTTGGCCCCCTCTCTGATGATGGCGACCCCCTCAAATAGAATCACTTAAGTTATAATTTAATATTATAACTTTACATTATAATCTTCAAATAATTAATATTTAATTAATACAATTAAATATTAATATCTCTCTCGTTATTCATCCGATGACTGATCCGTCTGAAGCTGACGAACACTGAAGTGATTCTGAACACTGCCAAATCCATACTGCTAAAAATAGCAGGGGTCCCACGACCGCCAAGAATCGCTAAAAATAGCAACTTCTCGGTAAGAAGTTCCTAATGAGTCTCGAACAAAAGCCAACCGGATCAAACTCTGCCAATCAAGTCGAAGCCAAGCTCCAACGGACTCCTCTCTATCCACTGTGACGCCTCACGAGGGTCGTATGATAGCCAACTCGCATCTCGAGATGTCACCGGTGAAGGGGACATGACAAAACGGCGTAATCCATGGTTAAAGCAAGCTAAAACAAATTGCAAACAATGTGGGTCGTGGTGAGTACAAGGATGAGTATCGCTAATTCTAATTACACCTTTGAATCGTGGTTCTCGTGTCATTCACATACAAATGTTTTTCCAAATTTCTTGGATGTATTACATCATTGGTCGTGATCACATTTGGGTAAAGAGCATTATGACTAGGCATCCATCAGCGATGTTATCCACAAGCAGATCACCGGTTTCCTAGTTGCCCACGAGTTTCACACGTGTTCTTATCTCGTGTACTTGATCGCCTATCAGGGTCAGTTCCGAGGGTTAAACACCGTTGGCATTCTCAGTGTTCAGAAAGTCTATCACTATTACGATCAGCTTGAGTTCACTAACGCTGAACGTCACTTCAAGCGTGTTCACGAGGCTTTCTTGACTTATACAATGAGAAATTTGGACCGAGAGTTGCACGCTCATATCTCAGCGGTTGCTAGAGCAGCGATGGATGGTTGGGCAGACTGGTTCATTCAGTTCCCGACATACACCTATATCCGAGTATATGGATTTACAGGAAATCCAGCCATGCTTCCACGCTATCCTTCGGATAGAATAGTTTTTATGGAGTTCCTGAGGCAATTGCATTATGTTCATCGTCATTTGCGTCGCAAGCATAAACCAGCTGCCAATTTTCCTTTTCAGTTTGGAATATATTGGTGCAAGATGGCAGTTGATGCCAAAGCTGTAGGACAGGAGTTGGAGAGGTATCATCTCAAGTATCTTGTTGAGGTACGTGCCTATGATCCTTGGGGTCATTACACAACTCACCTCGGTGGTCGCACATATCATAAGCCTTCCATGGCAGACTATTGGGCAAATTGCGTGGACGACTTCAAGGTTCGTAGACGCAGCTACGACCGCTTCTCTCTCTCACAAATTTCTGTTTTCTTGTCAAAAGATGTGGTAGGTTTATCAGATGATGAGGGAGAAGTCCTTCCTCAGTTTTTCAGAGAGTAGGTTGACACACAGCCACTGCCAGCAGTTGATTGGTACGCGAAGGAGTACGCAACAGTAAAAGAGAGGTCAAGTAGAGTTATTCAAAACAATATACTTTACCTCGACAGCAAGAAGACCAGGAGGGTAAGTGTGCCTAGAGCAGAGCCGCCAGTGGTGGATCCTTCGCTACCTTCCTCATCGAAAGCTAAATAGAAAAAGAGGAGTAACCCTCCCAAGAAAGGTCAAGCGCCAAACAATTCAAAAGGCAGGGCGCTTGCTATTGATACACACACGGACCTTGTCAGACAGCGTGTCACAAAGCTAATTCAGAGTCTGTCGGTGCCTGAGGTTCAGCCTCAAGTTCCTATACCAGTTCCGGAGCAGTCACCAGTCCCAATTCATATCGAATTGGATTTCTCGCAGCAGCTCTTCTACATATTCACCCTCGTCAGAGCCTCCTGTCGCTAGTACAAATCCTTCTAGTAGCATTAGCCGAGACTAGTCTTGGATTGAAACTCAACTGGGAAGGAAGAGGAGGCAGCCATCCTATGTCCTTAATCATTCAGATTTTGATCAGGTGTACTAGGATGTGACAGACAAGAGGATCAAGAACATGGTCCACGTGGAGAGGAATACTGATATGGAAATCGTCGTCAAGACTGCTATACCTCCACAAGGGAAGAGCTTGGATGAGTTGGAATCTCAGGACTTCGAGGTTATCATAGTCAACCTTGGTCGTAGCACACGCCAGACTCAGGTTGATCTCCTACAGGTTGCTAGGAACAGTGCCAGGGATAGAATGCTGAAGGACGGACAAGACAAGGCAGCCCTCAAGGCTGAAATCAGACAGCTTCATCATTACATTTCTAGCCTTGTACACAGGTCGGATGTTACCGCCACACTCCCACCGATGCTTGAGCCTCCAGCAGAACAGGGCCAACTTAATCATTTGGTTGCATATGGAAAGCATTTGGAGGAATGGGAGCAGGAGTTCGTTGCTAGAGGTCGTTCTATGCTTACAGAGCTATATCAGTTGCGATACAATGCACGAGAGCTCCGTCTACGTCTCCAAGATGAGGAGCAAGACATGGCGATTAATAGACCCCGGGACGAGATTATGATTGCTCACCTGAGTATGGCATATGATTCAGTCATAGATGCAGAAGACAGAGGCTATCTACTCTTGGAAAACATAGTTGGTTTTCAAGGCAAATATAGAGGAAACAATGGCATCAGAGTTGGCTGAGAGTAGAGAGCACGTTACTAGTGCACTCCGGTTTGTGAGAACCTTAGTATCTCGCTTACCGTGTCAGTATCAGATTGAGGAAGGTGCATATGTTGAGCTTACCGATGTACAATCAGAGCTCCAAGCACTCATTCATACTATTTTCAGTGGGGAGACCGTTGGCTATAAGATTAATCAACTTACAATCATGTCGGCATTATTTGATGAAGCAACCAGGAGCAGAGAACTTCAGTCCCAGATCACGGCTGGTGAGGACATGCTACGCAGGCATAGCATTCTTCGGAAAAGTATCAGAGCTCCAGACAGTGATGCAATTAACAATCTCATTAAGGGATTGGTTGCTCGAGATCACGACCAGTAGACTTCAGTTCCCACCTCTCAAGATAGACATTACACACAGGAGTTAAACTTGGTGTTATCTTTTCAAGTTAACTCGCTGTCTCATCTCATACATATCTATTCTGAGATTAGCTTTATTCACTTGGAGTTGTATTTAGGGTTTACATTAACTGATGGTAGTATTCCAGTTAACTTGCTTTCAATAAGGACGTGCATGCTTGCACATTGTCCATTTTTAGATTAGGGTTTTCAGTTAACTGATGGTAGCTTTCCAGTTAACTGTATAGTTTACTTTATTAGGGTTTAGCAATAAATCTTGCATGCATTGCAAGACTGTAGTTGACTCAAGGTGATTTTAGGGTTCCCTGCACCTTTTGATGTCTATAAATAAGAGCTTTTGCTCATTTGTACATAACTTTTGCACGAGAGAGAAATATATGTTGTGCCTATCTTGCCTATAACATTGCTCGTTCTGTATCTGTTCATGAGTATTTACTATTGTGATGAATTGTTATGCCACTTGGGTTTCATACAATTATGATGGTGAATTCTTGCTTTAGTTAGATATAGTGGCTAGTTTGATCGTAGATTGTATGCGTGTTTCGCCTATGAAATTTATTGTCCTAGTTGGCTATCCTTCATGTGTGTGAATAATAAACTCGTTCAGATTGAGCTGATGGTTGTGCCACCTTGCCTTCAAGTTGAGAATCTATACTTGGTTATCGTGTGATGTGTGTGAATAATAAACTTATTCAAATTGAGTTGATAGTTGTGCCACCTTGTCTTCAAGTTGAGAATCTATACTTGGTTTATCGTGTGTTGTCGTTTCCAATAAGCCTATTCAGACAAGCAGATAGTTGTGCCACCTTGCCTTCACGTTGTGAGTTTGTACCCGGCTTATTGTCAGATAATCATTCCCGCTCCGTTTCCTCATGGTCTGAATTCTTGAGGGGATTGGATAGTTAAGTTACTTAGTTTTGAGTGTTGTAGTTAAGTCTTGCGAAACCAGAAAATACTTAGTTGCAACGTATAGAGTTTTTCTTAAACCTTGTGCCTCTTACAGCTGAGACAAAAAGATAGGATATAGTTTACCTTACTTTTCTTTTCAAGCACTTTTGTCAACACAATGAGGGAGCTTCCCCTCCTAATTTGAAGAGCACTCATTGCGTAGTGTGCATAGTTGTCCGTACCAACTTGCACTCCAGAGGTGCTAGTTGTTATGCCAACACCTACAAAGTGTGTAATTGAGGCAAATGAGCATATCAACTTTTCAGCCTAAACTAACAAGTTCTTCCTAGGCCTCCTAGACTCATTTTAGGTAAAACAAGGGATTTTATTTAATGAGCATAACTATGGATCTTTAGTGTGATACAAGAGGTCTCTGCTTTCATCTTCAGCCATTAGGGATCAATGAATGACCACCACTTGGACATCCTCATCATGATCAGATGTGGCTAAACGTATGCTTGACCACCATTGACTCAGGCTACATGGAGAGAAACACATAATGGCCACAATTCTCCCAAATTGGCTCAGCTTCAGAGGTATAAATTTATGATTTTACAGATTGGACAAAAAGTACATTCTAAAAAGAACCATTTTTGTTTTTGGTTAAATATATAACTATTGGTCATAATAAGTATGCAAGGTATATCATAAAAAATACAAAAGGTAGAAAAAATGTACTTCGAATAAGATGAGGGGCCAACATCTGGTGCAACTTTCCAACTTGCTCCTCATGACTGATATCTTTGAATTCATCATGAAAATCTTCTGAACTAGCAAACTGCTTAAAATATTGAACAATGCTATCAATGTGAAATGAAGCAAATGCCAATAAAGTATTAAGTGTAATATATTAGCTATGCAAATACTGACCTTTCCGGCATCCAGGAAGTGCATAAGCATGAAGAGTTCATCCAAGTTATTCTGCTAGAAGAAAACATGCAAGTATCATGTCAATCACATTAAAATAAATTTCACCATCATGTTTATAATGCACCTATGATACAATGAGAGTGAAATATCAGGCCTATCAAAGTAGAATATGCTTCTATACAAAACAAAGAAATGGGGAAAGAAACTTGTCCCAGAAAACAAAGATATGTAGCTGCTATTTTACGCAATCAATAAATTATTATTGATCATTCATTCAACTTGGCTTTGTGCTTTGGCATTTTGGAGGTGAGACCTAGGGTTTTGCTACAAGCGATCTTGGAGAGCGTAGCTTCTCTTGATTTGAGCTTTCCGAGGGTGTGAAAGATCATCTAAGGTTTGCTAATCGGTGGCTTTATCTCAGAAGTCACATTGTGCTTTAAAGTGAAGAATTATATCAGATTTTACAAGGGTTTATTTGCAGATCAAAAGTTTTGAAGATAAATATTTTTTGAATATCTTCTTTGTTGGGCATGCCTTCTCTCGTTGGCACATGGGAGTCATACTGTTCTTATCTGTAGTGATTACCATAAGAAGTTACAAAGGTTTGGGAAGATTATCATCAGAAATCAGAAGAAAACTTTGTTGCTGAATGTTAGTTGCTGTTAGCTCTTGCTGGGGCCGTACATATCAGGCTTAACCAAGCTGTACATCTCACCTTTGACAGGCCGTACAGTTTCTTGGAGAGAGGCGTTTGAATCCTAGGGTGAAACGCCTAGGAGATAGGGTTGCTAGTGCCTTCATTGAGGACGTCCAAGCTTTGGTTACCAGATTTCAGCATTTTCGTGGTTGAGATTTCATAATTTGGTGCCAGGCGTGTCCGTTGAAGGGTTTACCAGATTGCTGTTACAGATTCCAGATTTGCTGTTAAGGATTTTCAGACCTGTTGATAATAAGCTTCGGACTTGTTTACAATTGCTATGGATTCCGGGTATGATTGTTAATTTCTTAAGCAAACATATGTAAATCTGTTTGGATGAATAAATGAAAAGTTTGCTTCAGCCGTGGATTTGAAAGGCAATAGTTTATCAATACTTCCATCTAGCCTTTGTTTATGTTTATCTACATTTCTATATTTATTCCTGGCAATATATTATCATTCGAAGATCAAACCCAAATATTTTGAAAATCAAACATTCAAACAAGGCAGAAATCTTGTTTTCCCTACGGAATGTAATTCAAGCACTACGTACTACTGAGCAAACTAAGTCATGTGCAGAACATGGAACAGAACAATAGAATAGAAATATATCATGTTTGAACATCAGAGACTTTATTCATTATCAAAAATATCACCATGTACAATCACAGAGTATCAACAGTGCTATCAACTATGACCATCCACACATTCCCATTTCCCGACTATAGCAACTAACTACATATAACGTTCGGCGGTAGTTAGATAACCACCCGACACGACGTTTCATAACAACAGTTATCATTAATCGGGACTTGATTACCCAAGAGTACATGACATGTATTATTCTTACTAACTATAGTTTTATTAGCAATCGGCCGACTACGGCCGACTACAACAAAAGTAAAGATACACTACTTACTTCATCCCCCCCTAAAAAGAAGTCATCTTCTAGACGACTGAAAACAAAAAATGCCAACTCCTCGTCCTTTTCCTGTAATTGATTCTCCTTCTGTGTTGAAAGTCGTTGTGCATCGGCCACCTGGGTATCCTTCTCTATCAATTGACCCAATACTCTATCCCTCTCTACCAACTTCTCCTCGAGAGTTGCCACTCTCGTTTGCTCGGTTGCCAACTGCTCTTGTAAATGTACTATGATGGCTGGTTGCACTGCAAATTGGCAATTCCAATAAATTTGATGGGGCTCTGGGGGCAACGCCTCCAGCACGGTCAAGGGGCAGCGCCCCTTGTGGGGGTCTAGCGGCAGCGCCCTGGGCGCGCTCACTGTCGCGGTACAGGGCGGGGTCGAGGGGCAGCGCCCTCGCCGCCAAGAACAATTTAACACTTCTGAAACCACTCAAAACTGCATCGCGCGCCTCATTTCCATGATTTTCCCACAGGTTTCGATAGTGCTGACGAAGCCAAAAAATACAGATTTTGCATTGTTTTTCTTAGACTTTACTTTCTCTTGATCAATGAATGGTACGACCTCTTGTTGCTTGCTACATACGGTTTCTCTCTCCTGCTTAGTCCGTACGCCTTGAGGGATCAAAAACTGCCGTACGGCCTAATCCTAGAGATGCCGTATGACCAATGAATTCTCAGTACACCGTACGATGTGAAGAATTTCTAAGTGTTCCCTGACCAAGATAAAAATCCGTACGACCTTTAAATTGCAATGTCGTACGACCTTTAAATTGCAATGTCGTACGACTTGGATAACTGGTGAAGTTCTTACAATCTGCAGACTCTGTGAATGTCGTACAATGAAGTTCCCCTGTAAATGTCGTACGATTAAGATCTCTTTTAAATGTTGTACAATGTAAGGATGTCGTACGACCTTACTGACCACTTCAAGACTCCGTACGAGTGGAGAAGATGCTAAATAGCGTACGATGTAGATCTCTTCTAGATGCCGTGCTACTTGAAAATAGTCTAGATGATGCCATACGATTTGAAAATAGTCTGGAGAATGGCCTGAATGTCGTACGACCTTGATACACTGTGAATGCTGTACGATGTGATCTTTATCTTTGTTGACTTTTCCTGATCTTGTCTTCTTGTGTGTCCCTTTCTTCTCCAGACTTGGTCTCCAGCCGTACGCCCTTCCCATTGTCTATACGACCTCCTGTGTGATGCGTACGGACTGTTTGATCACTGGCCGTACAACGCTTATGACTCTGTATTTTTGCTTAGCTCTTCTCTCCAATGCGCGTACTGCCTCCTCTGTTTGTTCTCCTCCTGTCTTCCTTACCTGGTGTCTAGTCGTTCCTTGCCCTAGAACCTTGATCGTGCGACTTGTACTATCCACTTGTTTTCGCCGAACTCTCCTTTCTTTTGCCGTACAGTGCATAAGAAGGCGATATTCATCCTTCTTAATCTTATTTTAATTGCCATCATATTTCCCACTTTACTTTTTAATTTCCTTCCAATTCTTTTATTTTTCTTTTCTGGTATTTTTTCTCTTCTCAATTTCTTCTAATTTCTCCTTCATATATCTTTTATTTTTAGTTTTTGAAATTTTTAATTCATCTACTTTATTTTTTCTATTTTTTTCCAACTTCCAACTTGTTGTACCCAAACCAAATTTTTTGCTTCATCAAGGCATTTTGCTTAAAATAGTCTAAACCTTGCTAGAATGATGTCAAATACAGTTTTTGGGCAATATTAAGCATGGAGTTTTTGTTAATGTTTTGTCAGTCAAAGGCAGTATCCATTGATCAGAACCTGAATCAGAGGCTCAAAGCAAAGCATTTCACGGTGGAGGAGCATCTCACAACACACTCATACTTTTAAATAGTCATTTCAGTGGCTAAAATGATGATTTCAGTGGTTAATTCTTGAAGATCTCTCAAGGAAAAGCAGAATTGCGCCCCTGTAGCCCAGGGGTGCCCTTCTTTTTGAAGGCCTAAATTTTGTGATAAATGCTCAAGCATACAGTCAATCTCTTCAAAATTGGTCTTCCTATCCGATGAGCTATCCAGCGAGGCTTTCCGAGACTCGTAACTCCAGTAACTGACGACATAAGTTGAAGATTCCAAAGTTGCAGTTTGCAAAAGCTTATCTTTTTCCAGCTTTTGCGCCCCTGTAGCTTGAGGGAGCACCTCTTTAAAGAAGGTTAGATCTTGGTTTTCCTGATGATTGATGCAGTCAATCTCTTCACGACTAGTCTTCCTGTCCGACGAGCTATCGAATGCAATCATCCAAGTCCCAGAGCTCCGGTAGTCAATGTCAGAAGATGAGCTTATGGAGTGAGCTCACATCACAGAGCTTCCTTAAATGGTGAAACGTGTTTCCGGTGTGCCTGTAGCTCAGGGGCGCCCTTCAAAATGACCCTTGAGATGATAGAGTTTGCTGATAAGGTCTTCCTGACATCTGTGCTACTCTAGTCCGGCTTCGTGATACACCAAGTTGCCTGTTAATCCGACATTCTGAGAGATTGTGGCAGAGGTTCTACCAGGCACGTAATTTCATGCGCGGACTGGCATATAAATTTTATTGTATTTCTATAGGCCAGAGGCGCCTAGCCTTCAGGCCTGTCAGATGAGGTTATTGACGTTCGAAGTCTTCACAAGACTTGAGCATAATTACTCCATCTATTCAATGAGCCCAGCCGTCAGCCTTCGGGACTTGGCACACACTTATACATGCGAGGTCTTTGAGGAAATACAGTAAAACGAAGACAGCTCAGAAAATGGCTAAGTCTGGTCGTCTATTCCATCTTGGGAAAGGCGCCTTTCTATTTGAGGTCTTAGAAGCAATTTTTTTGCTTCATCACCTCTAGAGACATCTCTCGTAGATCCTTCTGGCTACTCATCGAAACAGATGGTGCTCGAATCAGGCCATTCCAGCTCTCGGTATCAGAGGTCAAAGTAGGGCATCTGGTTGAGAGTTGCACTTCCATTAAAATGGTGTTTGTGCCTTTTCAAGCCAAGGGCGCTTTTACTTTAAGGGTCCTTAATGCACCTTTCAGATGTCGTGCGTATATTCGTTGGATGCAGAATACTCCTAGTTATGCAGTGAGCTTGGTTTCCTGTCAGCAGGGTTCACCATTCGTCGTCGGCAGCCGTTTAAAGCGTCAGATGGCAGTTTGGAGAAATGGTTAAGTCTGGTACCTGAAAATCAATTTAATCAAGGGAGCCTAATTCTTTGAGGTGTTAAATGATGGATTTTGCAGTGATGACTCCCAGCAGACATTTCTTCCTTGCTCAGCAGGCTTCACAATAAATATACTTGTTCAGTCTCAGCATCACCTGGTCAACCAGGAATCAGTGTCGAAGATGGCCAGTTGTAACTTTGTACTTAGCTACAAAGTAGGAAGTTAATAAAAAGTGTGATATCTTGAACAAATGGACGCCTATGAGGTCAGATGAGGACTTTTTGAAATCAGTGAAGTTCGCCAGTGAATCCAAGTGCTTTACTTGGTTTGTCAACTGATGTTAAATAATATTTAATATTTATTCTTGCATATTTAAAGCATTAATGGCGATTTTCTAAAGATGGCGCGCCTTTGCAAATTGCATGATAAATATTTTTTATTATTATTTATTTCCGGACTCAGTGTCAGTATCAGTGTAACAGGAAGGGGTCCAATCAGAAATCTTCTATTTTAGTTAAGGTTTTGAATCTTGCAGTGAACAAGATGGTGTGAATTTTCCTTATTTAAGCATGGCACCTATCATTAATCATTCACACAGCGTAAGAGAAATTCATATTTCTTCAAGAGCAAAGGCGATTTTCAAGGCAAAGGTGAATTCTTCATCAGCAATCATTGGCGAAGACATCAAAACACTTTCTTTGCAGGTACAAGTCCAAATTTATCAGCAAAATTCAAGGCAGAGTGGCGATTTTAGCAAAAGAAAAGCATCAAAACCTCATTCTTCTATCTCAAATTCTTCTATTTCTCGTCTTAAATTCTTTCGCATGTTTGAAGAATTGGAAAATTTTGGCAAAACAAATCATCTGGGTCTATTCAGAATAGCTTCCTCCGTAATGCGGGGAATTTCCAAAGAAATTTACTCGAACATCGGTTCACCGGTTTCCTGAAATTTTCTCAACTGAAAATTCCTTGCATGGTAATTAAAAGTCAGATTTTAGCATTTCAACAATCTGGGGTTGTCTTAAGTCTTTTTGGACAAAAGCCATATCTCGAGATGTTTAAGCTGAAAATTACCTATTTTTTTAGCTTTTCGAGGAAAAGTTGTCGAATATAGGCATTGTTCCGCGATCCAACAAAGCGACTTTTGAGAGTCTGGAGTTCCGCATTGGTAGAATTCAAAGACCAAATGGGTCTTGAATTCATGATTTCATCAGAAAAGCTGAGACCGATTTGTATCAAGTGCATTCAGAGAGTTGATAGGCATAGTCACTCAAATTCATATGGTTGCATGCCTCGTATGGCTGATTGTCTTCCAAGGCTGGTTTAGAGGGTTGATACCATTGGAGTTTTGTGTGTGCAGCAAGTTAGTTTGCATTTCTCACAACCAGAGTGTTCACACTCAAACTTCACAGTTTCGTCATGCAACACTCTTCCATAAAGAAAAGTGTGAAAAACGTAAGAAGCATCAAAAGCATAAAGTTGTAAAAGAAACAGTGGCCATCACTTCAGTTACGGAGCCGCCAAAGTTACCGGTCGGTGAAATGCTAGTTTGAGTGTGCAAAGATTGCCAAGGTTGCTCAAGTTGCTGACATTCGGTGCAGTCGCGATTAACAATCTCGTTGAGGGGATTGGTTGCTTGAGATCACGACCAGTAGACTTGATTCCCCACCTCTTAGAATAGACATTAAACCGCGAAGTTAAACTTGGCGTTACCTTCTTGTTGTGACCTTTTCACACATCGCCCCATTCAAAATAGGGACCCCCAATTTTAAGCTCCATTACGGTCTTTTGGCTTGGGTTTTCTTCTCTCTCTCTGCATTTCTGTCTCTTTTTTTACCCGATGTCCTAAAGCCTTTGGGGTTCGCCCGGTCAGAGTGAAAGGTTTAAACATAAAGAAGTGGCCAGTCTGAGAATTAGGGTTTCATCTTTCCCGATCAATTCAAGGTCGAGCGAAGTCAATAAATTGAAAATTGAGACTAACATTGTTGTCAGTGTGCTTCCAACAGGCTTTCAGCAAATTTTCATCTGATTTTGAGGTACTTACTATTTTTAGTAAGTGTGAAATTACATGCAGTTTGTCAGCATTTTTTTGAGATTCCGACAGCCACACTACATTCAGAGCGCATCAGGCTGCTCACGTGCAAAATTTAATGACAACTTACTATTTTTAGCAGTCCAGCTTCCGGGACAAATTTCAAGGTTCAGATGCAAAGTTTTTCTTTGCATGTCTGGATATTCCTTCTGGGTTTTTCGATACCTTCGCGATGATATAACATGCAAAACGAGACGACCACTTTCAGAATTCAGTCTCCCAAGGCTATTTTTAGGGTTTGCATGTCAGGGTTTCTTTTGCATGTCGGATGATTCCTGATGGGTTTTTTGAGAGCTTCGCAGCGGTATGACATGCAAATGGAGATACTCACTCAATAAGGAACTTACTATTTTTAGCAGGTGTGTCCCGGCAGCCGCTTCCCAGCAGTTCAGAATCACGAGCTGATCGCAATGCCGCAGAAACGAAGAGAAACAGAGATCATTTGATACGCATGCAGAGTGAATTAGGGTTTCCAATTTCGGAGCCTGAAAAGAGGGGCAAAAAGTCAGAATTTTCGAAAACCGGTGTAAACCACCGCAATCAGCATCCCTCAGGCTATCTGCTGGTAAAATTTCAAGTCAATCAGAGCAGTGGAGCTATCAGAAGCAAGCAATTACTATTTATAGCAAATCACCTTCAGAAACATGCTAAAAATAGCAGGGTGACTAAAAGTGGCAGTGTCGACAGAACAACAAGGTCATAAGGATGCAGTGTGCAAAATTTCAAGCCGTTCCGAGCTTCAGAGGTGCAAAATTCAAAGGGCTTACTATAAATAGCAAGGCATGAAAACTGGCGAAACGAGGGAAAAATTCTAAGTCTGGAACTTCAATCCTGTAGCTATGGCAAAATACGTCCAACTGGTAGGGAGACGTGAAAATTTTCTAAGAGTCAAGTTCGTCCAGTACACAGGCCAAAATGCGCCCAAAATGGAGAAAGTCAAATAAAGTCAACGCCCTTTCATCCTTCTGCCTAGCCTAAATGCGCCTTCAAGCATATGCCAAGCACAAAAAAAAAAATTCTAAGTATGAGTTCATCCTTCATCAAGGGCAAAATGCGCCCAAGGCACAAGTGGTCAAAGAAAGTCAACAATTTCTATCCTGAAGGCATGTCAAAATGTGCCCAAGAAAAGATCAGGAAGGTTGAGAAAATTTTCTAAGTCTGGATATCCACCACCCGCCTCCAAATGCGCCCATCCTCCTCAGGGGCTGAAATGCGCCCAAGATGAAATAAGTCAAAGCAAAGTCAAAGTTCTTATCCTTCTCATGCATCAAAATGCGCCCAAGGAAGGAGGGAGTCAACAAGTCAAAGTTTTATCCTCCTCAAGGGCCAAAATGCGCCCAAATACATGCATGTGAGGACAAAAAAGTGAAGTTGAAAGGTCGTCCCTCTTGCATGTCAAAATGCGCCCACATTGAGGTGTAAATAGTGAATGGAGATGGTAAATAAAGTGAAAGATGCTTCAAAGCGTGGTAAACTCAAGGTAAATGCTAGGCGTGGTGAAAGGTGATGAATATTGGGCGTTATTTTTTTTAAATTTTCTCTCAAGTGTGCTAGGCGCCAAGGGTGATGGGAGTTATAAGGTGTTAGAAAAATTTCCTAAGGCGTGTGAAGTATGAAACAAAATGGTAAGGCGTGATTTTCCTCAAGTGTGCTAGGCGCCTCAAGTAAAAAAATGAAATATTTTTAAAAGTGTTGAGAATTTTCTCTAAGGCGCTTGAACTTCAAAAATATAAAATTGCCTTGCAAGTGTGGGGTTAAATGCAAACGGTGAGTAAGAAATAAAAAATGTGCTAGGCATAAATGAAATTCTTCTAAATGAAGTTGATAAAATTTTCCACACTGGCGAATGAATCAAAAAAATTTCTAAGGCAAATTCCCGGAGTGCAAGATGTTTTAAAATATTTTCTACGGCAAATATTTTCTCCCTTTGGAAAATACGCCTAGAACTCAAGGTGGCAAAATTTCTCAGAGCCCGGCAAATTTTCTCAGTGATGAAGACAAAGGATGGATGATAATACAGGATGAATTCTAATTTCTCAAGCTGGAGCAACACAATCACAGGCGAAGAATGAATTTAATTTGACAGAATAATATTTTTTCTAAGGTTCAAAATTCAAAAATTAAATGAACCCATTCATTGGGTACCCATGAATTCGAAGCATTCTGGAGAAAATTTTCTTCTGGGTACTGAACATTCGCGATGATAGATGGATTTCCAAGTCTTCCGCACTTCGCCAACACTTTCTCAGTGAAGAATTTAATCAGTGCTCAAATTGTGAATTTTCCTAAGGGAGAATTTAAAATTTTCTAAGGCAAAAATGAATAAAATGTGTTTTCAAAATGAATTTCTTCGAATGATGAATTCAAGATGAGTTGCCTAGATGATTTTGATTGAATTCTTCGAAGATAAATTTTCTAGAGATGATGAAGAGTTAAATTCGAATTTCAAGTGATAAAGCTCCGGCTGGTGAACTAAAAAGATGGATTTAAATTAAATTTTTCAAAGATGCCAGTCAAAGTCAAGTTTCTAGAAGAATAAGATTCCGGGCATCGAGAGACAACTATCAGAAATACCAGAGAGGGAAAATTCGAATCCTTGAAGTGGAGTAGTGGAAGTTTAATGCACTGGCTAAAATTGGCTCCTTCTAGAATTCGATTTTGAGCTATAAAATGAACAAGTTTCTCACTTCCTTTTCACAGCTGGAGAAGTTGAACTTGCTCTGAGATTGACATTGCGGTGAGTTGCTGAAGACTCGAGCTTGAGTGAGTTCGAATTTTGGCTAAGTCTGGAGTTTGCTGAGGTTGCTGAGGCTGTTGAAGAGGGACGCCTTGAGTTGCTGAGAGGTGCCATTGCCCAAGTCTAAGAGGTGCGCACTTGCTGATTAGAGAAGGTACGAGTGTGGCTGAAGCTTAATTCATTGCTGAAGTTGAATTTGCCAGTTGGAGGGGCGCCTGGAAGTGAAGGATATTGCTGAGTATTTTAAAAGTGTGAATTTGCTGATTGTTGATTGCTGATACGAAGTTATAAAAGTTCAAATTGCTGATTAAGAGTAGTGAACTGAAGTCACTAAAGTCCACTTAGAAATCTGTTCTAAGTGTGGAAGTTCGAATTTATTGGAAAAGAAGAAGCTGAGGTTTGCAAATAAGAAAGTCATTGCAGCTTCTAGAAGTCGACTGCAGCCCCTATGCAATGTCTTATTTTATTTTTATAAATTAAATTGCTGATGAATGTCATTGTTTGCAGATGGCTGAGGCAAGGGCGACTAGCAAGGACAATGGTGCATCCAGGCAGGCTGTGATCAAGAAACTGAGCAAGACATTCATGCCGGAATCAAAATTTATTTCAAAGTTGGGCAAGTTGACAGACACCAACTTGGGCTCCGTCAACCTAGAGACCTTCAAGAACAGGATGTTGGGAATTGGAAGTCATCGGGCTTCGACCACTTCACACAATATTGTTCGAAGTGGGTTATATGTAGCTGCTGGTTTCCCGCCAGCCATTCAATGCTCGGAGCTGATGATGGAGTGCGCCAATTACTATGAGAAGGATCATCGGTCAATCACGTCACCAGATGGCCAAGTGCTAGCCAATCTTACTCCAGCAGCCATTGGTGAAGCTTTCGGGATCCCGGTGCACAGAAATATGATCTACAAATCCAGAGAACGGGCTGAGCGGATGTACGCTTCTGCATTCGAGAGATGCATGGAGACAATTAACACTCACTGGATGAACACTCCCAAGCCTTCTCGTACGAAGTTGCCGAAGCAGATCATTGCGGATGACTTGAAACAAGAGTATTGTGATCTCATCATGATGCTGAGCAAGGTTGGAGGTTGTGCACAATCATTCATTTTTGAGCCTTGGATGTTTTATTACATCAATCTCGTGCTAGAAGGAAAGGATTATGTCAATTGGGCCGAGATGATAAGTGATAATTTGCACGAGCAGCTCCTGGGCCTCCGAAGAACGAAGACATTTTATATGAGCTCCTACATCATTTATATGTTGGCATGAATGACGAAATTCCGGGGGATCTCTTACAAGGAACCTGTTGGTTGTGGCTCCCATTAGTTTAAGATATATGATGCTTGTCCACAGTTACATTTGGTAAGCACAACCCACTACAAGTGTGTCAACGATTCCTTCACCATGTATATCACGAGGCTGCTTCAGGAGCGATTACATCACAGAATCTCGAGGGATGCCCAAGAGTTGATTGAAAGGTACGGGTGCTGGTTCATACAGTTTCCAAGATTTTCTTACATTAGGCTGCAAGGTTTTTCCTCGTACCCATATAGGCTGCCTAAGTACCCAACAGATAAGATTTTAATGTTAGAGATATCTAGGCAATTGCTTGCCTTTGATAAAATTCAAAAGAAAAAGAAGGGAGGGGTAGAATTTCCAATTGTCATGGGCAACTCGGATGAGGTGTGTCCTTCGATACAGGTAGCTAGAGAGGCTGAAAGTGAACTTCAATTTTATCATTTCTCATATCATACTAGCCGACAGCACTACGATCCACATCATAACATCAAGTGGGTACTGTCAGAGTAGTTTAAACATAAGGCCACCATAGAGGATTCTTGGGCTGATGCAGCTGATGAGATTGAAGTAAGGAAAAGGATGTTTTCTCGGTTGCCTATTACTTTGATCAGGGAGTGTGAAGTTGTGCCGGTTCCAGACCAGGTGAACGAAGATATGGATGTCGTCCATCCGGACTATGCAACAGTTAGAGATACTCCACTTCCACCTCCAGATTGGTCAGAACC